>JAVCKU010000003.1:5701565-5713694 GCA_032273985.1 Hypsolebias coamazonicus
GGGGAGTGGACTGTGTTATGTCTTTCCCATAATGCTTAGCGGTATGTTAGTGTTCCAGCCGCACCATGAGTGAGATGGAAGTCTGTGACATAGACCTGCCTCTTGTGTGCTATTAAAGTTTGGATGTTTCCTGTTGTTAGGCTCACAGTGTCTTCACTGGGTTTAACTCACACAATGTTACAAGACGGTAGTCACAGAATATGGTGTAACACCGTTTCTCAGCGCGCTAGAAGTTGATTCATTTTCTGTTTTGTAACTGCAACGTGCTCTGGGTTCATGAGACACGACTCCGTTCAAGAAATCCATTCCATAGTTTGAAGCCAACATACATCGTGGATCAGAAAATCCGATACGTAAATTATGCTGGTATCGGAGGCCGATATCGGATCGGCCCCATCCCTATTCTCTATATCAAAAAAAACTGCGACTACACTTTCTTTGTTGATTTGTGCTTTTCTGATTTCATGTTCTTAGCAAATTGTTGGATCATTAGTATTTCTCTCTTTTCTAAACCCACTCTGATATGTAGATGCATATCCTTTATTTAAATAATAAGTTAATCTATTATTATTTTACACATGTTTGAAGTTAAAACAATTGGTTTATAATTTCCTGGTTTTGTATTGTCTTTTCCTGGTTTGGCTATTGGAACGATGACTGCCTCCTTCCAGCTCTGGCAGCTCCCCCTCCTCCCAGATTTTACTGTAAAATTCTAATATTGTATCGTTTGATGTTTCGATGAGATGTTCTATCATTGTGTACCAAATGTTATCTTTACCAGGTGCTCTTTTCTTTGTTTTCCTTAGTGCATAGTTCAGTTCTGTTTTTGTAAATGGTTCATTTTATGAATTATTTGTTTCTTCAGTATTTTGTAACAAATCTTTGTATTTTGATTTTGTAGCTTCCTGACCTTTCCTTTCTTCTTCACTGATGTTATTCGAACTATGAATTATACCAAATGTTTTTGCTAATATTTCAGCTTTCTCGTCATCTTTTATAATATTTTGTTATCAATTTTTAATACTGGATGTTCATATTCTTTTTAAATACCATTCATTCTTTTAATTATTTTCCACATTAAAAAAAAAAAATTCCCCACTGTGTTACAGAATTTTCTCCAATATTCTCTCTTTGCGTTCTTAATGATTCTTCTTACCATAGTTTTATTTATTTTATAATAAATTAAGTTCTGATAAATAAGATTTCTTTTAAGTGCTTTAAATGTTTGCCTTATTAAAATTCCATTTCTTGGGGGCAGGGAGTGGGGGTAGGCTGCCTGGTTGGGGTCTGGGCTGTTGATGGGATTTGGGCCTTGGGGAGCGGTTGGGGGTGGGGCCGGTGCTCCGGTTCTCCCTGGGTTGTTCAAAGTTTTTGATCAAGGTTCCTGGTTGTGATGGCCGGCCCTGTGGCTGGGGTGGCTGCCGGCTTTTGGCAGGGGGTCAGCTGTGGTAGTGTGCGTGTGGTCATTGGTGGTGTAGGGCAGTGGCCGGGGGCATGACTTCACTTTGACGGAGCGCTGACTGGTTGGCCTGTGTGACATTTGCGGTGGGCGTGGTGTGTATGTGGGGGGGTGCATGTGTGGCGTGCCGGGGCTTCTCCGGGCCTGTGGTGTGGGACTCTTGGTGTGATGGGCCAACCTTCCTCGACTGCAGCTCCCTGCGGCTCTGGCCCCTGGCTTGGGCAGGTTTGCGGTCGCTGTCAGGTGGGTGGGGCACATGGTCCACCTGAAAGAGGCTCTGTCGGGCTGTCTGTGTATGCCTGTTTATGTCTCAGGTTGGGTTTTTGGTGGTCCCCTCTCGGATCAATTCGGGCCCCTCATTTAATGTGGGGTCTACTTCCCCCTGTCGCGCCCCCCTCCGGTGGTGGGCTCCACTGCCGCCGGTACATTGGTGGCTCTCGTGGTGTAGGATGGATGATCGGGTGTGTGCTGGCCCGCCCTGGTGATTACCTGCCGGAGCCTGGGCGCCCTGGCTCTATCGGGCCTCTGTTGGGGGGTGGTATGCCGGCGGGGCCTGTGGGCTCGTCGCTGCAGCCTCTTGGGATTTCTGCATTGTGGTTGCTAGGGGTCGCTCGGGGCTTCCCTCTGCCTCTCTCTGGGGGGTGCAGTTGTCCCTGTTGGGGGACTCCTGGGGCTCTGTGCTTGGGGGCCTCTGTGTGTCTGTGGCTCCAGTCCTCCCTGTGTAACCATCGTGTCCTGTGGGGGCGGGTCTGTGGGTCTCCACATCCACTATTAAACATTCTTAAGGGGAAATATTACAGTGACAAGCATGCTCACAGAGGCGTTTAGATTCAGGTGTTTATCAGATACACACTCGGGTTGTGGTGGACACTAAATACATCTTGTATCACCATGTACCGTATAAAATACTTTCTAATGATATTATATGTATCATTATACTGTATATGTTGTTTTGTTGTTGTGGTTTCTTGGTTTTGTTTTTTTCTCTCCACAGGTCTAGAGGCAGACTTCAATGATGTTGATGTGTGTTCTCTCTACCTCTCTCGCTTTCTCTACTTCTATCACCTTCTTTCTTTTTTACCCCTTCTCTCACTTTTTTAGCTTTGTTTTCTTTTTTGTTTTTTTCATCCCAGTGTCCATTACATCCTAAGCAAACCCAAAGCAAATTCTAATTATTTATACATCAAGTGGAGCATTGAGGCCAGCCATAATGCTCTGCTTGTGAAAGTAAATCTGTTGGGTATCACCTCGACACTTAGACAATAATTCTGAGTGCCATCAATGCTGAAAATGACAAAGGGGAAATAAAAAAGAAACTGCACTTTTCTCTCTGCGGTTCTGCTGATCATTTACACGACACCACTGGCCCGCCTCTTTGAATCTGGAGGTTTCTGAACCCACCTTCCAGCGTGGAGATGACCCCCTGCCAGTGTTACCAGGTGAGAAATGTAGGATTATTGTACTAGAGACATAAAATTATCGTATTTTGAGGGAAATTATCGTACACCCATCATAACCAAAATAAGTATGCACTATAGTCACTCTATTGTTGAATAGTGTCTAACAGGCACTCACAGCTTTGTGGCGTCAGTACGGGTGGGAAGCATAGACATTAATATATATTAATGTCTGTGGTGGGAACTAATGAGGCTCCCATTCTTCCTCTTGTTTTGTTTTATGGCAGTTGGCAGACGACCTGTAAGGTGCATTACCACCACCTACTGAGATGAAGTGTTGGAAGGAGATAAACAGAAAAAAAATAAATAAATAAAATAATTCTCTAAAATTAATTTAATAACTCAACTAAATTCTCTCTATTAAGTTTGTATTTTTCAAGAAAATATTAACTTAACCTCAAGCAGAGGTCAGAAAATGTGTTAGGAATTTTTTTTGTCTCCAAACCCTATGTGTCATTTTTCACCACTTATATTGTCTGTCCATCAAATCTCACTTGTAAATGAGTCTTCGAGGCTCAATGTGACTTATTTGTTTAAATAAAGGTTGAATGAATGAAAAAAAAACTTGATCTTTAACTTTACTGATATCACTATTAAAAACATCCCTAATTGTAAATTTAATATTCATTTTCTTTCTTTCTTTTTGGAAATGCATTATTTCTGTTTCATACCCTGGACATTCCATGAAGACATCTTGAACAGTTTCAGGTAAATTGCTGGTGCACTTGTCACATAGTCCTGTTGCAAGCTTTCCATTTATTTTAAGAGATTTATTAAGGCCTGTGTGTCCTATTCTAATGCAAGTTCTTGTTTCTTCCTGCTTTCCTTGTATATTCTACCTTTTTATGAATGTTGTGTAAATGTCCTCCTGTATCAGTAATGTCCCAGTTTTCCTGCCATATTTTCTTAATATATTTATTTATTATCATTTAACATTCAACTTTACATAAGTGTTCACTCATTTTCATCACTACTTCTTCCAGACCCGTGTCACACGGCTCTGCTTCTTATTTTCTAACTCATGGGGCGGGCGTGGCGGACTATTCAGCCAATCATGGCCGTTGTTCTGAGGCAAACGCATGCACGTCACTTAGGTCACATTTAGAAAAGCACGATTGGCTGGAATTTCCAGATGCCTTCAGGGTTCACCAAAAAAAAAAACTCAGACAGACAGTTGCGACAGGCTGATGGCAACCGATTACAACTACACATTCACGGAATGGTCAAATTATCGTATTTTTGGCCTTTTTCGGGTTTATTGAACGTACATTGTACAGAGGGCAAAATTGTCGTACAAATACGATAATTATCGTACACCTGGCAACACTGGTTCAGATAAAGGGAGCTGGCTAACGACCAAAATTCTTCGGTGGCAGAACGGACACATAATGCAATATGCAGTGCGCTCAGGAGTAGGAGCGGAAAAAACATAAAATTAAACACGTTTTGGGGCTTTTAGAATCGATTCTGAATCGCCAGGACAAAGAATCTAGTCTTTAAAAAATCGATTTTTTTTTTTCCCTGCACCCCTACTGTGTTTGTGTTAAGATGTAAACGTAGCATGAAGCAGTCTGTGGAGTTAAACTGTTTTTCTTCAGGTCCAATAGAACAGCTGCCAGACTACAACCAGATCCGGAGTGGGTTGTTCTGGATGAGAAACTGAGCCGAACCGGTTTCTGCAGGAACTGTACAGCAAAGGAGCAAAAATGATATTTAAGTCTTGTGTTTAGTTTATTTAGATTTTATTATAAAATAAAGAATAACAATAATGTTAAAATAACAGATTCTTTTGTGGTTCTTGTCATTTTTTATTCTTGGCTGCCACTTGTTCCTGAGCAGCTTTCTTGGCTTTAACCATCTCCACCAGCTCCTGTCAGATAAACAGCAGAAGCATGACTCAGCGCATTTAAAGAAATGTAGATATAGCAACATCTACTATTCTGGTGGAAGACCAATAAAACCAGTTTGGTCCAACATACCTTGTACCTCTTCATACAGTCCTTCTTGTTTCGTCCGGGCACTGCAGCAGCGATCTTCTCCCACCGTTCAGGTGTGCTCACTGGGTAGGTCTTCAAGGCCTGTTCCAGAAGTTTCTGTTCCTCTGTGGTCCAGGGGGCAGCGTTACCTTCACCACCAGAGGCTGCAGGGCCACACACAGCAACACGTTCAGTAACTGATTATTTTCATGTCATGCTGGTCTCATTCGGACTGGGTCACAAAATGTCATGAAAAAGCTCCACAGAAGATATTCAGATGTGTTCAGATCTTACTGGGCTTGATGATCCAAGAACAGAAAATCTCATTTTACTGCTCTGCAGAAACCAAATATTTCTTAATGTTACCGAACTAGGTCACTTCTTGGTTCTAAAGTTTCTCACTGCAACAATATCACTGCTAAAATAAAAACATTCTGCATAATTTTCTCATGTTGATGTATTAACCAAGTCAAATCTAACCCACTTCCTCTTGTTGTTGAACAAAGGGACTGAAAACACGTCATCACTGGTGACCAGTGGGAAACCCCTTCAGGATGTATGCGTTTCTTGTCAGTTGTTGAGTAAAGGTTACAGATGGAGACTCTCTGGTCTAACACAGGGCCGTAGTGTGGCCCACGACTGCCATCTGAACAGGATCATTGACATGCAGCCTTAAGCAGCTGCTGTAGATGTAAACCTGCATATTTAATGAACCTTTATTTTAAATACAGTTTTTTGGTTTAACAGCAAAATAGATGGAAAAAAAAACATCTCAAATGAGCAAAATTAATAAGTTTTACAGACCACTGGCTATAATTCATCCTGTTTGTTTCCTTTTCATGGCACAAGGCTTCACTGACTTCTAGCTAAAAGTAAACTTTTGGATGATCATTCATAAAAACCTGAAGCAAGTTTTGTCTAAGAAGAAATTTCAGCATATTTGATTATCAATAAAGGAAAACTGGGCATATATACAAGTTGATCAAACATATGGATGTGTTTAGCTGTAGGATGTTTCAGGACTGATCAACTCGCTTTTTAGTGACTGTTTTTAAACACACATATTTCAAGTTAGTTTCTGAGAATAAACTAAAATGAACTTTCACTTTCCACAAGAAAACAAAACAACCCAACAATTTTTTTTCCCGCTCTTTAAACAAAGTTAAGGCTTTTAATGTTTTGGACCTACAACAATTAAAAACTCCTGCTCCTCCATTAGTCAAGTCTTATCCTTTCTCTAAAACATTGTTTACTTTCACCTCGACAATTTTGTCCTGCATATGAAAAAGTCTGGACACCCTTCCAACAGAGGTCTAACAGAATGTGGAGCTCCATCATGATATTTATTCTGACCTTTTCTTTCTGATCTTAATTTCAAGTCTTTGTGTCAGATGAGTCACACGTATGCTGTTACTTTAATATTAATTATGAATTAACCTGTTGCTACAAACATGCTTAAATAAACATCAAATTTCATGCTCAGTGGAATTACTGCGCATGAACTTTGATGTTTTGAACCACTTGGACCATGGCTGCCTCAGACAAGTCGACGGGGGAGAGGGTGGACTCCAGAAACCATCTTATCACCATCAAACTGGTTGATCCACTATGTGAGTGTGTTATTTATAAGACTGAGTTTGTTGTGGCTCCTTGGACTGATGAAGTGTTTTGGAGGAAAGACGAAACGTTTCAACAAAAACAAACGAGGACCTGACTGAACTTTGTTGGATGCTTAAATAAAGTTCTATCCTTCATTTAATAAATGCATATAGTTTGCTGCATTTCATGCTTTAGTCAAATATGTACAACTTTCACCTTCAGACAATAAAACAACTGAAGAGTACAACTTCACCCCCCACTACATCTAACATACAACAACCCTGAAGTGTGACAACAAACCAGAACAGCACTAAGGTCCAGTAATGAGAGGGTCTTCATTTTCCAAGAGGCACACTTGTTTCAGAATGTTGTAGAAAAACACTTACCATCGAATCTCTCTGAGGGCATGGCGTTGTCGATGGAGGGCGGCACGCACGTGTGCTCCTTTTTGAACTTCTCAAAGGCCTTTCTGTTGATCTCATCTTTCTGCAGAGGATCTGAAGACAACAGAACAAAGTCCTTTTGTTACATGGAAATCAAAGTTTGTGTGGGTGAGATCTCAAAACTAAATGTCCATTTCATTAACATGAATTATTTTTATTTTTTCATTTAAACAGGTAAGTCACATTGAGCCTCAAAGACTCATTTACAAGTGAGACCTGTCGGACAGACAAAAGTGGTGAAAAATGGCATAGGGTTTGGAGACAAAACAAAAAAATTCCTAACGCATTTTTTGGACCTCTGTTTGAAGGCCAAAAGTGTTTATATCTCCAGCAACAGACAGCTGTTAACCAAGGCTGCTGTAAAATAAACTAAATAAAGAGCTTTTAATTATAACAATAATTAAAGCTCACCATCGTTTTCTTGTTGTTGGAGCCATGTTTTTTTTAATTTGCAATTAAACCACTTCAGTATACTGTACTTTGCATTATTTTAATCATTCATGTATGGTCTGGAGACAGAAGTGGACAAAAAGACGAGACAGAACTGGAAGTGGCAGAAATGAAGATGAGGTTCTCCTTAGGAGTGACAAGGATGGAGAACAGCACAGCAGTTTGCTTAAAGTTTTCAACGTGCTGCTGTTGCTACTGAACCTCTGGTGCCAGTTCTGCAGCTACTTCAGAATATTCTGCTATTAGAACAGCTAAAAGTTAAAATCAAACAGTTGTGTTGCATCCTTATATTCTTCAAGAAAAGAACCAGGCCATTTATCACACTTGAATTCATATTACAAATTATATTTGGCTACTTTCAGTACCCATCATTGTTCCTTTTAGCTGCCATTTTGCTTATTTTCATTCAGAACTACATATTTTCTAATTTTAGCCACAGCGTGCTTTAAAAAAAAAAAATTTTAAGTTTTACTTTTAGCAGCTGTTTTTCTACTTTTATTACCAGTTTAGCTCATTTTAGTTTTAGCATTGGCTTTGCTTTTTTAGCTGCTTTACTGCTATTAGCTTCTAGCTACTTTTCTCTTAATTCCAACCTTGGTCGTGCTCATCGCTGCCTCCGTTCGGCTCATTTCAGCCTATATCCCTCTTGTTTTGAAACCAGCTTCAGTTTGTGTAGCAGCGCTCACTGAATGTAAAGACTGGATTAAATGAAACTTCCATCTTCTGCTGATCATACCGAGTCTCTGCAGATTCTTGGCCTTATTGATGACATCTTTGGCGGTCCTCTTCGTGCTGCTGGTCGAGTGTAAGTTCATGTAGTTGGCAATAACTTCCCATCTGGAAGAAAAAAATTAATCATGTTTAAATAGTTTCACTTTTTTACACAGACCTGCCTGGTTATCCCCAATAATCTGAAAGTTCATCTGTTTATCTGAAGCTGTCCTCTTAATTTCACAAAGTATCCTCACTTGTGTTTGCCCTGGAGGTATCAAAGAGGAATAAGAACAACTGCAATCAGATGCAACAAGTGAACTTTTCAACTTGAAGACGGTGCATTTTGCTCGCTGGCAGAAACATCATCTGTTGCATGAGAGCAACAAGAACAAAACAACCAGACTGATGCGTCACAGCAACAAGCAGGACATGTCAGAGGAAAGTTGGAGTGATGAGGATCTTGTGGTGGCTCAGTTGGTAGAGCCTCTCAGTGAGGTCACCGGTTCAAATCCCAGCTGTGGCCTTTCTGGGTGGAGTTTGCATGTTCTCTCCGTGCTGTGTTGGTTTTTCTCCAGGTACTCTAGTTTCCTCCCACAAACCAAAAACATGCATGTTAGACTGATTGGTAACTCTGAATTGTCTCTAGGTGTGCGAGAGAGTGAATGGATATTTGTCTCATTTATCTCTGTCCCTGTGATGGACTGGAGACCTGTCCAGGTGTCCTCACCTCTCAAACACTGATGCTGGATATGGGCACCAGTGACACAGAAAGGAAAAGCAGGTAAAGATAATGGAACAGTTTAATCCCACAGACCTGGCGTTGGTTCCAGCAGGAAAAAGATTGACAGCCTTGATGAGCAGCTGGAGGTCTTCCTCGTTCCAACCCTTCCCTCCTCCCCCTCCCCCGCTGGCCTGCTCCGTGCTGCGAGCTGCCTGCCTGGCCTGAGCCTCGGCCTCCCTCTCCTTCTGCAGTTGGATGTTCACCTCCTCCACCTAAAACAGAAACAAAGAAAGTGAGAGCGTTGCATAGCTCAGCTGACAGGTAAATATATAAAGGTGGTCTCCAGACATGAGGACCATGAATGCACCATCATTTTTACCTGCTTCTCTATCGCTGCCTTGCTCTCCTCTTTGGAGCCTGAGGCCAGGGTTTCATTCAAAGACTGCAGACTAAGAAGAAAATCTACCATCACACATTCATACCTCAGAAGTTAAAAACAAAAACATCTCATGGTTTTACAGCATGGAACATCTCAATTACTTCAATACAGATTACCGTAATTTCCGGTCTATAAACCGCTACTTTTTCATTGGCTTTAAACCTCCTGGCTTATACCTCGTGGCTTATGAATTTACAGAACAGATCATAGTCGAACTAATAAAACGGGGAGGGGAGGAGGTGTGTGTGGGGGGGATTCCCCTGGACAGCTTGCACAAGTGGAAGGTGAAGACCGTGATCAATGACTTCCCGGTAGGCTACTTATTTTTTTAGCCAGATGTATATTGTACTTTATCACTGCCTTGTAAGTATCTACAACAAATATTATATCCTAAAAAACAGGTTTACAAATGCTTATTGTGCTCACAAGGTAGTAACTTAGTCTGAAATGTTTAATATAACAACTCTAGATGAAATATATAATTGAAGAGATTTAGCTCACTATTTGGCAAAAAACTGGTCAGTTTTGTCTCTCTGTCACTCTTAATTAATGAATAATAAGCAGTTATTAATGATTTATAATGTATTTACAGAGGAATTCAAACATATCTATAAACTATTTATTAGCCATCTGTAAGGGGGGCCTTATTGTAAAGTGGTACCATAATAACAGAGTAGAAAAGAAATTAATTATTCGTAATAAACCTAACATATCCCCTCTGTTACCCAAACAACCTCAATCACTTGTAGTATTTTCTCAGAGAGATTAGTATTACCGGTACTGTCATGCAAAATAAAGTATCTGCAATTTATCTTTAGCCATGCAGTTTGGCAGAAGTGCAATTAATTACAAGTGGTCTTCATAAAACACAAAACACTAGAAGTACAACTAAATTAACTCAAAATCACAAGCCTTTGTTTACATTTTTATTAAACCTTTTTACAGATTTTTTTGCATCACATAGTTTTTTATTTTCATTCGCCAGGTTGGCCCTTGTCTTTGTGTTTGGTGCCTGTTTTGGGCTGAGGGATTATTCATTCTGCTATAAGGCCTTGGTGTTTCATTGGAGCAAAGCGAAAGTCATGTCGCATTCCATCTTTTTCCATCGCTGAGGACGAATGAACTCAGTCCAGTCTACTGCTGTACTGGCAAATATTTGCTGTACTTGGTCTTTCCTTTCCTCACATGAGAAAGCTTCTGCGCTTTGACCTAGCTCTAGCAATGACCTTTGTGGATTTGGCTCCTATCTTTTTGTTAAAGTAATGTGCACTTTTGACTTGTTGTGGAGCAACTTCTTATCTAACATGGTGACACTGTCCTTTGTCCTTTTGCAGGAGCTCCAGTATTGTCCCCATTGGTCTTCGCTGAGACACAGGAAAGGGGATTTATCATAATTGAATCAGGTGAAGCCCAGTAGACGTGAATCATTTCAGTAACTTTCAAGGTCATCAAATAGCTGATTGATCTGAAACATTTAGTGCTGTATTAAAGCAGTACACATGTCTGTTTTCCATGGTATACACTTGTTCTGACGTGCTTACGTTTTGTCATGAAGTAGAAATAGCAGAAGATGTAAACTGTGATCCATTATCAGTTGTGATGGTGCAAGAGTTTCCTTGCAAAAACAGAAGTTATGAATGACATGACATTGTTTGCTGTAGAAGTAATACCGGTAGTTGCAAAAGTAAAAGGTATACTACACTGTATATGTTTTTAAACATTCTAAAACAACTTTTTTCCTTCATTTAACTTCATTAGTTAATCTGAGAATAGTTGTTATGATTAAAGTTAAAATCAAATGAAAATCTAGGTTGTAGGGCAACAAAATAAAAACATTAGATAAGGGATGGATATTTAAGCACGACACATAATTAATTATTTTCAGACATGTTGGCTTCTGTGTTACTTTTGTGGAAAGTTTTGTCACAAAACAGTTTTACTCCTACACCTTTCTATTTAATTCTTATGTGCTCTCAAGTCATTCTGCCTACTAATGTAAACAGGTTCTATGTGAAAGAAATATTGTGGCAGTGTGAATTGTGTCCTAATCTTTGCATACTCAATAAATCTAACATAGTTGAGTTATGTCTTTGGATTGGTTCTTCTTTGTTGAAACATTCTGGTATTTTAAGAAGAACCTATGGAGAGGACCTGAAGTAAGCTTTTTAGATTGTGGCAGTGCTATTCCTGTTTGTCGCTAATGAAAAAAAAGGTGCATTGACTTTTACAGCTTGGGGAAAAGAAAAACATATATACAGTACTGTGTATATATACTTGGTCTGTTTCATTTAATATTTTGTCAATGATATTGTGTTTGATTTACTTTTGTTTACCTAGTTGTTTCTATTCATAGTTTTTTTTCTAGTTATTTAATAAGAAAAGCTAACCATTATAGCTTTATATTTTCTGACATCATTTTTAACCAGATAAAGATATCCTAACATTTTCTGATAAAACAAATAGTTTCGTGGTTAAATTTATGATAGTTTGAGCTAAAAAAAAAAAAAACTAAAAAAAACCACACCAAACAAACAAAAATAAAAATACAAAACTGTAATAATCATTAAAAAAATAGAAACGCAGATTAATGATCACCCCCAACGTTACGTCATTTTTCACTCTTTGAATGGGCACACTCTCGTACGTCCTACCCACTAAGCTTTCCAACTTCCACCAACAGGTACTTTTAGCTTGGTCTCTTATCTATAAACATAATTTTTCTCCGCAGAGATGTTACATCTGGAACAACTCTAACATAATATTTAAAAACAGGTCATTATTTTATCATAAATGGTTTAACTATGGTATTATTCAAGTTCATCAGCTATTTAATAACAAAGGTCTTCTTTATAGCTATGAAGAATTTCTTAC
>JAVCKU010000003.1:5776961-5787905 GCA_032273985.1 Hypsolebias coamazonicus
CGAAATAATTTTTTGGACGGTCTCGTCCGGCTCTCTGAGTCACTGAACATCGAATTTGGTTGGAAGGTGGACCAACTTTAGTCCTGTTTGAAAAACGGGTCAGTTTGATGATAAAAAGACTACAGAGAAGTCGGGGAGCATGTACATGAGTATGTGTGCATATACAGTATACATATACTGTATATTTAAATACTTTGTAGAACGGTGTTTTATGAAATTCAGTCCATTTCTTTATATGAGTTGACCAGCAGATCTGCCACGTTCAATATGGCGGACGCTCTGACGTAACGCTGCAGTGGGCCAGCCCACTCAACGAGGCGTCTATGTATATTTGTCTATGGTCTGAACTACTTCTGACCCGTAACATATTCAGCCCTAATGGAACTTCACGGATTACAACTTCCTGTGTGTTACTTCCTGTGTGTAATTTCCTGTGTGTAACTTCCTGTGTGTATTCTTACATCTCAGGACTCTTCTGGATCAGTGGTGAGATCAGGTGGAAAAGAATGTAGGCTGAAAGACACAAACACAAGAACATCAACTAAACTTTACGACTTGAAACAGGAAGTAGCATTCAGACTTCCTGTTTCATCACGTCACATGACCACCAGTAAGACTGACGACTGAAGCCAGAAGGTTTTAGCTTCCTTCACCTGGACTGACAGTAAGCTGACGATCTTTGGGCTCTGTTTCCTGAACAGAACCAGGATCAGCTTCAGAGGGTGAGCAGCCTTCATGCCTGGTCACGTGACCTCTCACCTTTTGGGATCTTGAACTTGTGGTCCTTCTTGTACCACAGAGCGCCTCGGTCATTGTTCATGATTCTGACGGGGAACTCTGAGTCTGGACCGTCCGACGTCTTCAGGGTGAAATCCGTCGCTGCAGAAATAGAGGGTGGTTCTGGTTCTGGTTTGGATCTAGTTCAACACTTTCTGTTGCTGCACTGAACACAGGCCGTGCTGCAGTCTATGATGGAAACACCAACAGAACTTTTGGGTCAAACCACAGAACTTGAGTCCGAACTGACCGATGAACTTGTTCTCAGCAGGAAGGTGGAGGTCCGGGTTCAGCTCAAAGTCACTCCTCCAGTACCGAGCCCACTCCTCTGAAATGTCTGAAGACACAAAACAAACTGTGGTCCTTTCTGGTTTGGGTCAGAACCCGACTGGCGTGCAGGTGACAGTACCCTGGCAGCTGTAGCTGGTTCCAAACCACTTCTCCGTGAGGGGACAGAGGCCTTCATTCTCAGGAGACAGCAGCAGCAGGTTGGCTCGGTGGGGCGTCAACTGGGTCAGGGCGGCGCTGATCACCTTAGACAGAACGGGTCAAAACTGGGTCAAGGGGGTCAAACTGAACTTGGATCAGAACCTGGAGAAGAGTCAGCTCACCTGTGGGTCGTACTCGAACATGAGTTGGTCTCCGGTCAGGAAGTCCTGCTTGGGGAACAGCTGCATGTTCTCACAGATGTTCTGCACAAACTCCACGGGGTCCGTCTGTGGGACAGAAACAGCCAGAACCAGATACAGGTTTGGTTCTAAGTTCTGCATGGGTTCTAAACCTGTTCTCTTGTAAACTCAGTTCTGGATGTGGTGTTCTGGTACCTGCTCCTGGAAATGGAACTCGTTGGCTTCAATCTTCTGAATGTCCTCATAGATCCTAAAAACAAATGAATGATTGGACCTGAAGGTTCTGGACCAAAGACCTGGAGATATCTGCTCTGTGACCATCACAGAACCACATCAGGGTTCCTGTTGGTTCTGAGACTGTATAAGGACCTTGAAACCAGTTTGCCTCCTTCAGCCTCAGATCTTAAGGGTTCTTCTGTAGCATTCCATCTCAGAATTGTCTGAGTTCAGAACCAACAGCTGCTGAAGTCAAACAGGGAACAAGAAGAACCTCAAAAGAGGTTCAACTTCTCCATGTTCTGGATCATGGATCAAACTAATGCTGGGGGTTAGGGTCTCCATAACTCTGCACCAGTTAGCGTGTGCTGTAGAACATGTGTGTGATTGAGTGGACTCTGACCTCTGCTGGGGGCCCAGATTCTGCAGCATCTTCAGGTACTGGAACACCAAGTGGACCACCTGCACCCACAAGCAACAACAACATCACACGTTTGCTCAGAGATGCTGGAAGCTGTGTCCATGTTTGGACCTGGTAGAAGTTCTGGTAGCCCTGGTCGGTCAGGGTGATGGAAATGGAGAAGATGGAGTAGGTGGAGTTCTGGTCGAAGCCCGTCTCACTGTTTCCTCCGAACAGGGCCAGAGCCCAGCACCTGAAAGCAGAGTTTCTGCTGAGATGGGCCGACGGTCCAAGTGATGGTTCGAGTGGTTCTGAACTCACTTCTTCCTGAGCAGAGACAGGATGCTGCCGGTTCCCTCATGTCCAACCAGCCAGGAGATGAAGTGAAGAGGCTTCACTCTGATGCACAAACACTGACTTCAGAAAGTCTTCACACCACGGACTACAGATACATGCACACAACCTTTACAGACAAAAAGACCTCAAGACCAGGACTTTAGGACCTGGACTTACGGGCCAGAGGATTAGGACCAGATGTTTAGGACCAGATGTTTAGGACCAGGAGTTGTTTGGTATCAGGATTGTTTGGGATCTGCATGGTCTGGAAGTGAAACGTCAGGACTGGGGCTCTGTAAATCTGGCTCACCTGTAGTGCTTTGCCTGTGGTGGAAGGGCCCAGCTGATGGTCAGAGAGTGAACCTTCCTCACAGGAACCACTACAACAAAGATCACATGATGTTTTCAGTGAAGAGCACGACGGCTCAGTGGTTAGCACTGTTGCCTCACAGCAAGAAGGTCCTGGGTTCAATCCCCAGTTGGACCAGGGGTCTTTCTGCGTAGAGTTTGCATGTTCTCTCTGTGCATGTGTGGATTTTCTCCGGGTACTCCGGTCTCCTCCCACAGATCAAAAACATGCAGGTTACACTGCCTCCAGGACCAGGTCTCCCTGAGATCTGTGAGCTCAATGGGGTTTACCTGGTTAACTAAAGGTTAACTAAAGTTTAACTAAAGGTTAAATAAAAGTTAACTAAAGGTTAACTAAAGGTTAACTAAAGGTTAACTAAAGTTTAACTAAAAGTTAACTAAAGTTTAACTAAAAGTTAACTAAAGGTTAACTAAAGGTTAACTAAAGGTTAACTAAAGGTTTACAAAAGGTTAAATAAATGTTAACTAAAGGTTAACTAAAGGTTAAATAAAAGTTAACTAAATGTTAAATAAATAACTAAAGGTTAGATAAAGATGAACTAAAGGTTAACTAAATGTTAAATAAAGATTAACTAAAGGCTAATAATAATGATAATGAGCAGGTGATCGAGTGTTGCAGCAGAAACAGAAAGGAGCCCTCAGAACGGAAAGATCTACACCTGGTCATTTCAAATCAGCTCATAATAAATGAAGACGTTTGTTCTTAAACAACAAAAGAATAAAACCTGACCTCTGTAGAGTTTGTTGAAAGCCGGAGTATCAAACGGCTGCTGCAGGTGGGAGAAGTCAGGACGAGGTTCTTCACTGGAAACACAGCAGCAAATGTTCAAAATGTCCTGATTTGATGAAGGACACAGTGAAGATGATGATCTTCTACAGGCTCACTTGTTGGGAATCTTCATGAAGCTTTCTCTCACCCACTCCTCCAGAGTGTCCAGAGTTTCTACACAACAAAGAGCAGAACAAAAGGGTGAGGTTCAGGTGGGTGAGGTTGTGATGGCATTTGTCCTCCACCTGTCCACTCAGTACAGGAGCTCCACAGGGACGTGTGCTGAGCACACTTCCATACTGCCTTTACACCCACAACTGTCACTCCAGTCACAGAAGTAACACCAGAGTGGACTTTGTGGACCATGGTACAGAGGTGGGAGGAGATGCGTCTACCTACAGGGATGAAGTCCTGAGACCAACATCGTGATGTTCAGTCAACAATCTTGTTCTGACCATCACAAAGACAAAGGAAGTCATCCTGAACTTCAGGAAACTGAGGTTAGACCCACCCCCCTCTACATCAACGGTGAATGCGTGGAGATGGTCCACAGTATCAGGTTCCTGGACACGACCCGTCCGTCAACACAAAAGCCATCTTGAAGAAGGCTCAGCGCTTCCTGAGGGTGCTCAGGAGGAATAACGTGCCAAAGAAGCTCATGATGAACTTCTACCGTGCTTCCATTGAGAGTGTGCTGACCTACTGAAGCTCCGTGTGGTTTCCTCACTGCACTGAGGCAGACCAGAGAAGACTTCAGGGTCTGGTGAACACCTCCCTGTCAATCATCCTCTCTGAAGTCCATCTTTACCACCCGATGTCTCAGTAGATCCACCACCGTTGTGAAGGACAACCCACACCCTGGTTCCACCTCAGGTCCATCAGGACCTTGACCACCAGACTCAGGGACAGTTTGTTTTATTTCCTCAAGCCATCACACTCTTGAACACACACATACTACACACTGTTGTACACAAACTTTTTGTACTTTCACTGTGCACGTGTCGTGCTGCGCTGCACCAAACTCCTGGAGAGGCACCTTCAGAGAAGCTCAGCACTTCTGTTGTACTTGAGACAGCAACAAAGAACGCTGTGTTCATTCACTGGTTCAGAATGTGATGGGTGATGGTGGGTGTGGGCGGGTGATGGTGGGTGAGCCTACCTCTGGACTGCACGGCGAGTGTCATGTAGTGAGCAGAGTAATATCTTCTCCTGAAGACTCGCAGCCTCTCGTAGGTGTTGAGCTGTGTCTCTTTGGGCTTTAAGGTCTGAGCGTTACCTGAAGGAGGAGACACCACACATGTGGACCTGGACCTGGACTGCAGGTTCAGATCCAGCAGGATCTGTTTGAGCTGTTGTGTGGACCCTGTCCTTCTCACCACAGAAGAACTTGCTCATAGGGTGTCCGGGTTTGGACAAACTCCCAAACAGCATTTCCTTACGATGGGAGTCTGACGGCCTCGCCAGCTGGAACTCTGAGGAGACCACAGGAGGCAACGTGAAGGTGGACGTGCAGGATGTCAACAACACAGCTGATGGACTGAGGACTCACCACTGTCCACAGCCTCCACCTCTCTGTCCACTGCGTCCTCGAGCATCAGAGGACAGATGAAGAACCCAGCCCACCTGGTCACAGAAACCACACCTCCTGTTACGCCTCAACTCCTGAAAGCGTCTCACGCAGAACAAAACCTGGTTCTAGGATCCAGTTTCAGCCTCAGAAACATCAAGACCTGTTGAAACCACTAAAGTGCTTCAGCTTCCTGCAGGTTGAGCTCACCTGTCGAGGGCCTCTCTGAAGTACTTCCTCTGAACATCAAAGTGGAAGATGGTTCTCTCACAGTCGGTGGAAGCATTGTCACTTCCTCCATGTTTCTTCAGGAATGCATCAAAACCGTTCTCTGTCGGGTCCTTCTGACTGCCCATGAACACCACTGAGGACAGGAAACACAACTCACATGGGTCAACATGCAGGAAGTAACACAGCACACAGGAAGTAGCACATCATACAGGAAGTAACACAACACGCAGGAAGTAACACATCATACAGGAAGTAACACAACACGCAGGAAGTAGCACAAGAAAAAGGAAGTAACAACACACAGGAAGTAGCACAAGAAAATGAAGTAGCACAGCATACAGGAAGTAACACAACACACAGGAAGTAGCACATCATACAGGAAGTAACACAACACACAGGAAGTAGCACAAGAAAAATGAAGTAGCACAGCATACAGGAAGTAGCACAACACACAGGAAGTAACACAACACACAGGAAGTAACACAACACACAGGAAGTAGCACAAGAAAATGAAGTAGCACAGCATACAGGAAGTAGCACAACACACAGGAAGTAACACAACACACAGGAAGTAGCACAAGAAAAGGAAGCAGCATAGCATACAGGAAGTAACACAACACACAGGAAGTAACACAACACACAGGAAGTAGCATAGCATACAGGAAGTAGCACAAGAAAAAGGAAGTAACACAAGAAAAAGGAAGTAGCAAGGGTAAAACGCAGTGATGAGAGGAAACATGTCAAGTTTCAGGTTTGGTTTATTTGTCATATGCAAATCAACACAAGGTCAACAGAAGGTCAACACTAGGTCAACACAAGGTCAACAATGCAATGAAATGCTGAGGACGAGAAGAACCATCTGGACTCATCAAAAAACAAGAAATCCATTTCATAAATTGATCTTGATAAAAAACATGAAAACACAAGTTAAAGCTGAACAC
Source organism: Hypsolebias coamazonicus (assembly GCA_032273985.1). Classification (NCBI taxonomy): domain Eukaryota; kingdom Metazoa; phylum Chordata; class Actinopteri; order Cyprinodontiformes; family Rivulidae; genus Hypsolebias; species Hypsolebias coamazonicus. The sequence continues at coordinate 5,783,197 of JAVCKU010000003.1, forward strand.
ATGCTCAATAATCCAGGTAGATACATCTAACGAGGTTCAGTCAGGTGGAGGACCTGACTGAACCTCGTTAGGCATCCAAAACATTATGACCACTGGCAGGTGACACATCTGGTCACCGTGGCAGCTGTTGGTAGGTGGGACCTATCCGACAGCAGATTCACTTTCTGTCCTTGAAGATAAATCTAAAACATGCCCAGCATGTGGACTGGATGGACTTCAACCAGTACTGAGCTGTGATGGTTGTACAGCTGGATCAGAACTTCGCCACTCCTACAGATCTGTGGGACGTTCTGAAGCAACAAGCCCAGTTTGTGGAAGCCTTGCCTCCTTCCAGGACCCACAGGATCCACTGAGCCAGATACTCCAGCAGACCATCCACAGAGTGAGATGGGTCAGAACTTTTCTGGTACCAAGTGGCACCACAGAGGTCATATTGTTTTGGCTGACCAACAGGTGGCACTGATGAGGTAACGTCAACCAGATGTTTGTGTTACACCTGAATGATTGACAGCAGGAAACTCACTGTGTTCCAGGAAGTGGGCGAGGCCTGGTAGGTCTTCGGGGTCGCTGAAGCTCCCGACACCGATACACAACGCAGCAGCTGCCTGAAAACACACACACACAAACACACACACACACACATACACACACACACGTATATGGAGGTGGCCATCTTGGATCTTGCATGTTAACTTAGCAATGAAATTTTCGATGAAGCCCTTTCTTACATGTAGGGTAAAAAAAAACATTTAAGCTTATCTGGCAACCCTGAAGCTGGGCTCAGCTGCATGCGTCATGCATGCAGTGTCAGCATGATCACAGTTGTATTCAAACTACTGAACACATGGATGTTCCTTTGGTCCTAGGGTGTTGTTGGGTTTGTGCAGAACGTTTCACTGCAGCTGCCTGCAGAGTGCACGTGCCACTGCACACCTGAGCAGTTTTCAAACCTTTGTCCCCCAAAACCCCTCCACTCTGAGACCAGGGTTCAGAAGCCTTTGGTTTCAGAGAGAACAAACGCTGTCGTCGAGGACGCAAACGCCGACCTGCGGCAGCAATGGTCCAGTTTCACATCGTGTGAATCGGCCTCAGCTGCTTTTAAAACTGAGCTCACCAGAGGCAGCAGGTGTCATCGTCATGGAAACACAAGTTTCAGTCTGCGTCTGCAGAAAACTCCCCGCTGACGATCATCAGAACAAGCAGATGGATGAATAAAGACAGTGTGATGAAGAACAGAGCTGCTTCCTCACCGATGGAGAAGGAGGAGATACTAGCAGAGCTGAGGCCCAGCAGTGAACGCTGCGCCTCCTCTCTGGCTGTTGGAGATGCTCCACACAGGATCTGAAGGTGGGAGGAGAACAGGTGGCTGAGGGCGGTGCTCAGCTGGGTCCAAGACGTCGATCTGTCCACCATTGTTCTGCCCAGCACCATGTGAAGACAGGAAGGGCCCTCCTTCTCCTCATAGGCTCCAACAGGACCCACAGGGCCTGGTCCTCCATCTGAACGCCGCAGACGCACCAAGACCCGGTACGACTCTGAAGGAAGAGGGAGCATCGTTGAGACAGAGCAACTTCACTACAGTTCAGACACAAACTGGACTATTTCAAGGAAAAGAAGTGTTTCACTGTGCGCTGATGATCATCATCCCTCCATGAAGACGATAAAGAACACCTTCACTCTCCCCCACAGCAACAGACAGAACACCTCCTTCCCCCACAGCCACCCCCTTTATGATTGCATGCACGTTTCCTGTGCACACAGACGTCTTTAAACTCTTCGTGGCTCACCTCTGGTTTCTCAGGTGACTCTGACCTCCTGGACATATGATGGCCTGCTCGTGCCTTTTCTTAAGCGGAGCTGGAATCAATGAGGATCAAAGGTGCCCCACGAAGCACCCGGCGGACGCCACGTGAAGACGGAGGCGTGCGGAACACTCACCCAGGTTCTCCAGCAGCTCTTTGCAGTCATCAGTTGCCACGTCATGAATTGTGCGATTGCACTTATCCCTCCTCTCGATGTCCTGTTCACTGTGGCTGCACAGCACCTCCAGACACTCCTGTGCACAAACACACCGTGCACCAATCAACATGGCTGCCGAGGAGGGTGTGACGTAGCTGGATGTGAACAACACAGCAATGTGCACAGCCAAGAATGCAACAATATTAAAGTTGCAAATACATTGATTTTGTTTAAAAAAATTGAATAAATTAGGTTTCTGGAAAAATATATTTGATTTGTTTTGTATCAAAACTTATGTTTGGTAAAGTGTGATGAGTTATTTGTTGTATAATATTCTTTTGTGGATCACTGTTGTTTAAATTGATTGAGTGGGTACTGTTAAAAAAAGGGGCAGACGTAATAAGATTTTATCTTCTGCTTCCTTTCATTTTATTTATTGTTTATTTTTTTATTTACGTAAAATTGTCAATAGTTTATTTTTTGTTTTTCTGTTTTTAAATTGGAATTGAAATGAATAAAGATTTTAAATTAAAAAAAAAAAAGCTCCTCGTCTTCGTTCCTGTTTATGGTCGGTTATTACGGCAGCGTTACAGCGCCACATACAGTCCTGTCATAGACACCACAGCAGGGTCATGTTCCACATTTTCAAATGGATGAAAACATTTATAGAAACGGTTACATGTTTATGAGAAAAATGACTGTTTAGGATAAAAAGCATTCCTGTGTGCACAAGGCCTGAAAGGGGCCAGTGGCTTTTAAGCTTACTGAACACTGAGGGAGTCAGCAGTAATGAGGGAGTCAGGAGTAATGAGGGAGTCAGGAGTAATGAGGGAGTCAGGAGTAATGAGGGAGTCAGGAGTAATGAGGGAGACAGGAGTAATGAGGGAGTCAGGAGTAATGAGGGAGTCAGGAGTAATGAGGGAGTCAGTACTAGAGAGTATTTAACTGCACTGCGGACACGGTGGCATCAGCTGAAGAGAAACACCTGATCTTTGGTTTCACTTTTGGATACTGTCTCCACCATCACAGCTGTTTGTCTTTGTGCCACAGGTGTGAACATTTCTGTAAAGCAGCACTGTCGGTAGAGGGCATTAAGTACATGAACATGCTAAACTCTGGTTTCGTTTGACCTTGAAGCCGAGGGCAGCAGCCATGTGTGCAGGGGTCCAGCCATCAGTGTTTGCCTGATTCAGCAGCACAGCAGGCAATGCCAGGGCGGTAGATGCATCAGGGCCATCTTCACAAGTTGTGTGGCAGAGGAGAAGACGGAGCGTGTCCACGTGTCCTGAACGGACGGCAGCATGCAGCACCGTGCAGCCATCCTGTGGTAGAGGTAAAGGTGAGGTTTAAAAGACATAGACATGATGCAGCAAAACAGGCCTCACTTTCCAAATTTAGCATCAGTGATATTTGTCCAAAAAAGATCTAGCAGGATTTGGTTTTAAATGTCCAGTTCAAAAAAGTGCTGAAAGGTACTCCAGCTGGGGGTTGCATTTATCGCTGAGGAAACTCAATGCCAATTTGTGTAATGACAGTGTGAGCTGGAAAGGAACACATCTCCACTGAACACTGTTAAACACTGCTTTCCCCGTCTCAGCCACCTGATGATCTGCCAGAACTTCCTCTGAGCCGATCAAGAGTCTCTATCCAAAGCCCGACTAAACTCCTTCCACATATGAACAATTCAATTCAGTTTATTTATAAAGCACCAAATCATAAAGTTGGTCTTCGCTCCTCCCTATCCATCTCTCTGGTTATACCTCCTGCCCGCATGACAACCATGGGATCCAGAACCTTCTCCCACAAAGCCCCTCGTCTCTGGAACTCTCTTCCACAGCACTTCTGTAATTCTGATTCTCTGCCCTCATTTAAATCTAACTTCAAAACTCACTTTTCAAACTTGCTTATTCTGTTTAATGTCGTTATGTATTTTATCATTATTTGTATTTGAGTTTATTGATATTTGTATTTTATTATTTTGTTGTTTTTTATCTTTGTATTTCTTGTTCGGTGACCTTGAGTGATTTGAAAGTCGCCTTCAAATAAAATGTATTATTATTATCATTTATTTATTACAATTTACAACAGCATCAGTGAAGGAAGAATGGAGTGTGAGAGCAGCAGCTGGACCGGGGCAGCTCCCACAGTACTGCAGACTCTGTATTGGGTTTGTTGTTGTGAGGAGGGAGTACATCCAGAGAGAAGGACGCCACCTGGACGCCTCCCTAGAGAGGTGTTACATGTGAGTCAAACTGGGAGGAGACTCGGGCAAGACCCAGAACCTGCTAGACAGACTATTGGACCTTTTACATTAGCGCCTGTATGGCATGGCTTGACTCGGTTCGGCACAGTTCCAAGGCTTTTCCAGTAGCAATTATTTGCGGAACCAGCCCCTTTTTCAGGACCCACTTTGCTCTGGTTCCAAGTGTACGGTACTGGTCTTAAAACGTGACGTCAGAACACTGTCAGTCACTGACTGGTCAGGCGGTGGTGGAGTCACTGGTTGTTTGAGAAACTTTTACAACACCCCGATCTGCGATTTGCAAAAACTCAAACTCTGAGGAGCAACTGGACCTATTTTAAAGATTTTAAAAACAATAATGACAACACCGTGGTCTAATGCTGAAGCGCAGGCATTTTTTGTTCTTGGTGGCCAACGACAAATTTCAGAGTGAGCTAAATGGAGCTCCACCTCCGCCTATGTTTAAAGAAGAGTTACGGCCTTTAGTTCAACTCTATTCTAACCTAAA
>JAVCKU010000004.1:39119-50873 GCA_032273985.1 Hypsolebias coamazonicus
AGTCCTCCCGTGTGCGCTCGCTTCACTCAGTTGGTCCAAGCAGAGAAATGCTGGAAGCTAGTGGCTCCGGCCGCGACGGATGGATGAATGGCGCTGCGCCGCTCAGGTGAAATGAAGCTGTTTTGACCATTAACTAAACGCATAACAAATGCGACTTATACGCCGAAGCGACATACATATGTGGGGTCGAGATGCTGTAGGGACAGGGCAGCCGACTCGGGACCCGAAGGTCCCGGGCTCAATCCCCAGTCGTTGCACATCTCGTGGTGTCTCTGAGCAGGACGCATTATCCCCAGTTGCTCCCCGGGCGCTTCCAATAGCTGCCCACTGCTCCACCTGGGGGTGGATGAGTTAAACGCAGAGAGCCAATTTCACTGTTGTATGGGAACATACAATGACAACAATACATAAAACATTTTTATTATTTTACGTTTTTTTTTCTTCTTGATGCCTTTTTTGACTAATACAACTTATCCTCAGGAGTGACTTATACGCCAGAAAGTACGGTAATTTGGATCACTTTAGCATTCCAAAACCCCGTGAAACATTTAGTCAGGTTTGAGACTCTTTTCTTGTTACGTTAGTCCTATAAGACGTAATATTCCTGTTGTGCATCCCATGCTAACACATCTGGTCTAACACATCTGGTCTAACTACAGCTATATGTGTTGCATTTGTGCTCACGTGTTGTTGATGATTTGGAATTTCTCTCCTTTCTGGAAGGTTAGGTCATCTTCGGTGCGAGCATCGTAGTCATACAAAGCTATGAAGAAAGTGACGCCGATGACTGCGGGAGAAAACAAATCGTTAGAGATGTCAGTTTTACCGACTCCAATTCCTGATTTTTGCAAACCTACCAATTACAATGCAAAGACACTTAATAAACAATGATTATTTTATGTAGCAGAAATAATACAGTTCTGTCTGTGTGTGTCGCTGAAATACAAATTTCCTCCAGGTTTTCAGATAGAAGAACTTGTTTAAATAAAATCCAACTTAAAAAAATAACCGTAGTATACTGCATCTCATTTATAAAACACATTATAGTTCACTAACGTTTTATCTTCCTTCTTTAGAAGTTTTTGCAAACGTCAAAGTTAAAGACTGCACTATATCACAATTTACTTTTTTTGTTTGAATTATTAGAGCTGTGTTCAACCGAATATTCTGAAAAATCATCTTAAAATCCCTCGGATTTACTGTTGGACGTGTTAAATCCATTAATTTTACTGTTGCTGCACACATTGCAAATTACAGCTTGATAATCACAGCAATTAAACCATTTCATTTTTGCTTACATTTGTCAACCTGCCAACAAATTATAGGTGTCGCCAAGAAAGATGGACTCAGAAATGTCGCCTGTTTAAGTGGCAGCTGGTACTTAAAATGGAAAACCTCCGGCCGTATGTTCCTGAGCAGGAGGATGTTTTGCAGACAGACCTCTGCAGAGAATCGTTTCCTTTCAACCTGAGCTTCCTTTGACTTTTATTTTTATTTTTAAACACCTCAGAGATTTAATAAAAAGCTAACTTTCTTAACTCAGTAAAAACGTCTACATTGGAGGCGTGCTGGTAACTCTGATTTAAGGCCTTCATGCTTTAAGTATGTGTTGTGGATAACTCTCAACTACTTCCACACCAAGATTTAACTCAGTATTAATAAAATTGGCTGAGTTAAAGTCATTTTTGTGTTAGTTTAAGTCAAATACCTGTGGCAGGTTGATACCAGAAGTTATCAGTTGAAGATATACATTTAACAACTTTGTTTTGAGAGTTTCATTACAATCTATTCAGTGGTTTATGAGATATTTTGCCAACAAACACACACAAACAAAAACGATCACTTTCACCACAGGCAATATTCAGCATTTAGCTAATAAAAAAATTAATGAAATCACTTTTCTGAGAGTCAGATATGTCAGTCACAAAGAAAATCAGTTGATTCTGGTTGGTGCGTCCCTTCAGTTCATTATCAGTGTTGTCCATTCATGAGCTGTATTTAAATATTTTAATGTGTTTTAGTTAATAAATTGGCACAAAAGGATAACAGATTTCTTGAGAAAGTGCTTTTAGAGTTGTAATAATACCCATAAAGCTAATTTTCTTCTTGTACAGTAGTCCCTTGCTACTTCGCGGTTCGACTTTCACAGTTTTTCCATGAAATATTGAACAAGAGGGGAAAAATTAATTGTACACAACACACGATTGTCAACTTTATATTACTCGTGTGACTGGGACAGTACAGGATACTGTACAGTTAAGTGTTAATGAAAAAATAATATACTTTGGACAGGCTCCACCATTTTGTAGTTTTCTCTCAATATAAGGACTACATTTCCCAGAAGCCAACAGTGCCCCGCCCAGAAGCCCTGTTACCTTCTGCTGAAATATGAAGAGGGAAAGTTTTGATCTGATCAGAAAAAGTTCAGTGCTTATTTATGCAGTAACTTTGGCGTCCAATGGATGCAGAGAGCTGCACGGAACCCACCAGGAACCAGACCAGAACTAGAGCAGAACCGGACCCCCAGAACCACAGGCGAACCCGAGAGCTAATAGCTGGCCCACAAGGACCCCCCGAGCAGGGGACGCTGTAGGTCAGGCCCCTCTCTGGAGCGCACCGCCAACACCCCGAGCCAGAGATCCAACCAGAACTGGCAGGGTAGATCCATCGACATGGAACCAAGTCGGAGCGGAACAGAGCCGCTGAGAAGGGGTCTCTGCAGACCAAAAGTGGGCGTTTCTGGAGAATAGGCGTTTGTAGAGCACAAACACTGATTGGCTAACTGTGTTGGCTCTTTATGCAAGTTACATCAGCTCTTTTTTTAAAACTGAAGGTTTGTAAGAAACAGCGTTATATCTGCTGTCGAACACAAGAAGATTCTCTTTAGTTCTTGGGGTGAAGGCTGCACATGACACAGGTTGGCTTGAGTCTGGGTACAATTAAATATGAAGCATCTGAAGTGAAACCTGCTCCTATTTGTCAAAAAGTCTTGTCTCAAATAAAGATCATGAGTCCTGTAACAAGCTAATGGCCCACAACAAAAGCTAAAAACAAAATTTCCTCTTTAGAAGGTCTCTTCTATGAGATCTATCTATGAAAGGAGCTGAAACATGGAGCAGGATTGACCCTTAAAATGTGAGACAGCTATGGAAGTTAACCAGTGAGCAGAAATATCTGCTCCAGTTGCAAAAATCTTACAGAAGCTGACAATCACTCATCTGCAGTGACTGATTTAAAAGGTTGAACAAGAAAATGTGAAGTTAAAGGAAACATCCTTTATTCCAAGGCCAGTTTAAGTATCATTATTATTACTTTATTTTTCTTTCTTTATGAATCGATTGTAACTATTTTCACATTATTCAACAACCAAAATGGATTTTGTGTTTTAATGTAATGGCTAGGTATTAAAAAACAAACATTTAGCCCTCCCCACTACACATTTATGTTGCTCTTAATTTGAAATGTAACCAGAAGTTCTGTGTTAAGAGAGGTGGAAAGAGAAGTTATGGAGACGCCGCTAACGTCACATTGGCTCACACAATCTGCCTGCTGTTATACTCAGGTTAATCATGCTTAATAAGTCATCTGAGTCTCAATGTTTGTAACCCCCTAGCGGCTGTTATTACATTACTGTATACTGTACAACATTTTATTGTACCATTCTGTAGTCTTTCAGTAAAGATTTGAAAAAACAAAAAGTCTTCTGATGCCTTCGCCCAATCAGGTGTATTTATTTACTTAATTGTTAGGCTTCTTTATCTTTGACCTGAGTCAGATTTTCAAACCATAAACATGCAAATGTGAGCTGATGTAACAATAAAAAAAATCCTTTAAGCCTTGACAAAAATTCACATATGTATGTATTTATTTATTTATTTTAGGAAGATATTATTAATGTTGTGTGTCTTTTTTTAATCACATTAATAACAAACATTTGATGTCACAGGTACTTCAACTGTCAGTTCGAAGCATGAGGGAAGGTAAATGCAAAGAGGGGTAACAATAGGATTTGGCCTGAACAAGAAACTGAAATTCCAGTCAAGCTTGAACCTCACCAGGGCTCCCAGGCTTTTGAACAGTGTGTAAATAGCAGGAACCAGGAAAACCAGTTCCCAGCGCTGGTCTTTGTGCAGAAGGTGACTGCTCAGGTACAGCAGGATGCCTGCCAGCCCTGCAACCAGCAGAGTTTTACCACACAAACCACAGGCTGGCAGAATGTGGCTGACCACCGCTCGGCCTTGGTACCTGGCAAAAACAGAGAAAAAGAAGATGCTGTTGCTCCTGTTTTTGTGTTTATGACTCATCATGGCATTGTATCATCCTAAAACTGATTACATTTGCTTTGCTTTTAAGAAATGAAATGTTTTCTGTTTTGGATTCAACAACACTTAATCTCCTTTTTGGCCTCCAGGAATTGTTTGAGGAAATATTTTATATCCCTGATACATTTATTTACAACCACAACTTGGATAAATTTGGGACATTGTGGAACATTTAAGTAAAAACAAAATGCATCTCACAATGTCACATTTTATTCACAATGGACCAAAGTAAACAAAACACTAAGAAACTGTAAAATTATTTTAGGGAAAATATATTGTAATCCTAACTTTTACAGCTGCAACTTATCTAAAAAAGACTGGAAGGGCCAACAAAAGTCGGTAAAGGAATGTGGTACATATAAGAAACAACTGGAGGGACTTTTTTTTTTTTTAAATTATTATGAATTAGGTTAATGGGCCGGTAGCACAGTGGAGCAGCTGGTAGAGCTGCTACCTCTCAGTGAGCAGGTTACCCTGATTCAAATCCCAGCTGGGGCCTTTCCGGGTGGAGTTTGCATGATCTCTCCGTGCAAGCGTGTGTATTCTCCGAGTACTCCGGTTTCCTCCCACACACCAAAAACATGCATGTTAGACTGATTGGCAACTCTAAATTGTCTCTAGGTGTGAGTGAGAGAGTGAATGGTTGTTTGTATCGTTTGTCTCTATGTGTCCCTGTAATGGACTGGAGACCTGTCCAGGGTGTCCCCCACCTCTTGCACAGTGACTGCTGGACATGGACACCATTGACCCCCATGACCTGAAAAGGAAGAGTCGGATAAAGATAATGGATAGATGGATGGACAGACGATTGGATGGATGGATGGACAGATGGATGCAGAAAGGACTGAGCCTCCAAATGTAAATGATAAAAGCTGAAAGGAAGAAGAGAGGGTCGGACAGAAGAGCTGCTGTTTGTGCTGCTTCTTGCTAATGCTAACCTGAAGAGAGAAGTTCTACTGCAAGCAGCTCAGAAAGCTCTGCTTTCTGCTACAAGCATCAAGATCAAAACATGTTCTCATTTATATAATATACAATGTGTAATATTAAAAATTTTACAAATTTTTGTCACGTTTATTATCTGAGGCTTGGCCTAATTTTGGTCACTAGTATCAGGAACTGCTGTGAATCCAAACTTGATTCCACAGAGCAATAAATCATGTTACGAGTACGACCCAACTCAGTTAGGAAAAAAACAGAGGTAACATTAAACCAGATGGATTTTTCTTCTTTTGGCTGCTCCCTTCTTCAGGGGTCGCCACAGCAAAGTAGCTCACATAAAGACTTGGCAATTGTTTTGACGCCAGATGTCCTTCCTGACACGGATCACTGAGCTACCACAGCCTTCTGTGTGGAGCAGAGAGCTGATATTTAGTGTGTCCAGGGGAGCAGATGGTGGGGGTTTAGGGCTTTGCTCTTTTGCTTAGAGTGGGGCAAATGAGGGTGGAGGCGTGTGTGGGTGCTTCACTTTTCTGCCTTACCTCTGACTGGGGAAGTCTTTCGGACGAAAGACGAAATGTTTCTACATTTTTTTTTTTTTTTTTTTGCGCTTTGTTTTGTTTTTCTTTTTTTGAATGTCCAGAGAACCAGACTTAGCTTTTTTAGATTTTTCTACCTGGATTGTTGAGCATGCATCAGGGTACTTTCTGACTTTCATTTGATGTCTGGTGATTCAAAAAAAAAAAAAATAATAAAATAAAAAAAGTACCAATTACCACATTGATTACAATTTAACTTCTAATGAAAAGCAGTCTACCCATAAAGTAAAACAGATGCCAATTAATATTAATTCATATTTAACCCTGTGAAAAATTAACAATCTTGAATAAGGAAAGGGAAGTGTGAGATTGTCATCAGAGCATTTTTCTATACAATGGCAAAATTAGTTCTCTGCATTTAACCCATCACACTTGAGATACACCCAGGTAGAGCAGTGGGCTGCCATGTCAGGGAGTACCTGTAGGTGTCTTGCTCAGACACACCACAACATGTAGGAATGGCTGGGAGTCAAACCGGCTGGGAGTCAAACCATGACTTTCTGGTCCCAGATCGGCTATCCTACCTCTACCCCATCTCTGACAAGAACTGGGTTTAGGGATTCGAACAAGACCACAGTCAGCAGGAAGGTTTAAAAGATTAATAAACTGCTTCTGGTGGCGGTCTTATTCCTTGGGCCAGCACAATCTGAAGAGATAGGAGAGTTAATGAGCAGGAGTTCTATAATTATGTTCAGATTGTTTTTATGATAGTCAACCTTCACAGACAGAAGAGGGAGTGATTCTTTGGTGACATCATCGGTGGTGAAGATGAGCCTGCTCTGTGACTGAGCTGAGCAATGAGCAGCAAGGAGGGAAATCCAAATGGCAGGTCCAGAGAGACAGTCCAGGTCGATACACGGGTGGTAGGAGATCCAAAGCCAAACTTGAGATGAGGTCCAAAAGTCATGGTTGTTATAGAGGAAACTGAGGTCATTTCCATAAACAGAGCAGATAATCTAAAACAGATAGGCAGAGAGCAAGGCAAGTAATCTGTGAAGCAGGTGAGAGGTCAAAACTAGGAAGACAAACGAGACTATGGCATGAATGCTGGACATTTACTCACTGTGCGGTTTTCAATAATCTGGCACTGAGTAGAGTGACTGTGGGGTTTAAATACAGGTCAAAACAGGTGAGCTGCATGAGGGATGATTGCAGTGACTCAGCAGAGTGGGTGTGGCTAGGTGAGCAGGCAGAGGTGCAGGTTTGACAGGAGAAGAGAACAACAAACAGGAACTATGGCCGGCAGGACAGAAAACTTGACATAGTCCCACCCCTAAAGTCTGGCTCCTGACGGACCTACAGGTTGGTTAGGGTGAGAACTATGGAAGTCACGGATGAGTGACTTGTCAAGGATGTTGCGGGCAGGAACCCATGACCGCTCCTCAGGCCCGTAGCCCTCCCAATCAACCAGGTAATGGCAACCTCGACCCCATCGTCTGGAGCGGAGTATTCTCCTGACAGTGAAGGCCGGAGCCCCATCGATGAGTCGAGCGGGAGGTGGGGACCCGGAGGAGGGCCCAAAACGTGATGAAACCAAGGGCTTGACCCTGGAGACGTGGAAGGTCGGGTGAACCTTCAGTGACTGAGGTAGTTTTAGACGTACAGCCACCGGGTTAATGACCTTGGCAATGGGAAAAGGGCCCACGAAGCGGGGTGCCAGTTTACGAGACTCCACCCTGAGAGGAAGGTCTTTAGTGGATAGCCAGACCCTCTGGCCCACCTGGTAGGGTGGGTTCTGAGAACGATGTCGGTTGGCACCCCTGATGTAGACAGCTGATGTCTTGATGAGAGCTTGTCTGGCTCTTTTCCAGGTCCGCTGACACCTGAGGGCAGCTCTATGGGCAGACGGGACTTGAGCCTCCCTCCTCTGAATGGAAAACACAGGTGGTTGGAAGCCATAAACGGTGTAGAAGGGGGACAAACCTGAGGCAGCAGATGGTAACGAGTTAATGGCATGTTCCACCCATGGTAGATTAGCTGCCCACTTGGTTGGGTCCCCCTCGCACAGGAGGCGTAGCTTTGTCTCCACCTCTTGGTTGGCCCTTTCACTTTGGCCATCAGTCTGGGGGTGGAAACCAGAGGAGAGACTTACAGTGATCCCTAGGAGCGTACAAAACTCCTTCCAAAAACGTGAAATAAATTGAGGACCACTGTCAGAGACAATGTCTTTAGGAAGTCCATGAAGATGGAAAACTTCTTTTACCACGACTTCACTCAACTCCTTGGCTGAAGAAAGTTTTTCAGCGGTACTAGGTGGACCATCTTAGAAAAACACTCCACAATGGTGAGGATGACCGTATTACCAGCGGATGGGGGAGACCTGTGATAAAATCCATGGCGATATGGGACCAAGGGCATGACGGTATAGGAAGAGGATGCAACAGACCTGCAGGTGGGCGTCTAGATCTTAGCCTGGCAGCACTGGTGACAGGTGGAGACAAAATCCTTGACATCTTTAACCAGGTCCTTTCACCAAAACTGGGCTCTAACAAGGGCCAGGGTCTTTGTTATACCTGGGTGGCAAAACAAATGAGATTTATGGCAAAGTTCGCGTACCTTATTGACATGGTGTGAGGGTACAAACATCTTGTTCTTGGGACAGTCAGGTGGAGGTGTTTGGGTCTGGTTAGTCTGCTTAAACTCTTCCTCGAGCTGAGTGACAGAGAGTCAAACATTACTGGGGAGAATAAATTCCACCTCTTTGCTGGGCGTGACACAGTCATTATCCTCCATGATCCGTGAGAGGGCATCTGGTTCCTGGATCCAGGTCTGTAAGAAAGAGTGAAGTCGAACCGACAAAAGAACAATGCCCACCTGGCCTGCCTGGCGTTAAGTCTTTTAGCAGTCTTTAGATATTCCAACTTCTTGTGATCTGTCCAAACCTGAAAACGTTCTCTGGCACCCTCCAGCCAGTGCCTCCACTCCTCGAGTGCCAGTTTGACTGCCAGAAGTTCTCATTCCCCCACATCATAGTTTCGTTCTGCTAAAGATAAACTTTTAGAAAAAAAGCACAACTCCTGTGCTAGAAGCATCAACCTCCACAATAAACTGTCCATCAGGGTCGGGTGCATGCAAAATGGGAGCAGAAGAAAATAATTGTTTAAGTGTGGTGAATGCATGTTCAGCTTGACTGTTCCAGCAATACTTGATCTTGGAAGAGGTAAGAGCATGAAGGAGAGCCGAGATGAGACTGTAACTTTTAATGAATTTTCTGTAGAAGTTGGCAAAATTCAAGAATCTCTGCAACTGTTTTCTGTCTTTGGGTGTAGGCCAGTCCAGTACGGCAGAAACTTTGTTAATGTCCATTGTCATTTTATTGGGTGAAATGACAAAGCCCAGGAATGAAGTGGATGGCTGATGAAACTCACATTTTTCAGCTTTTACAAACAGATTGTTTTGAAGAAGTCTTAGCAGAACAGATCTAACATGTTTCTTGTGGGAATTGATGTCTTTTGAAAAGATTAGAATGTCATCCAAATAAACAAACACATACTGGTTGACCATGTCTCTGAGAACATCATTAACTAGTGACTGAAAAACTGCAGGGGCATTGGTAAGTCCAAAAGGCATGACTAAATATTCATAATGTCCATTGGGAGTATTGAAAGCAGTTTTCCATTCATCCCCCTCCTTAATACGAACCAGGTGGTAAGCATTTCTCAAATCAAGTTTAGTAAATATGGTGGCTCCTTGAATAAGATCAAAAGCTGATGTCATGAGTGGTAAGGGGTACTTATTCTTTATGGTAATCTTGTTAAGTCCCCGGTAATCAATGCAAGGACGAAGGGACCCATCCTTCTTACCCACAAAGAAAAAACCTGCCCCGGCAGGTGATGCAGAAGGTCGGATGATGCCAGCTTGAAGAGATTCATTAACATACTTTTGCATGGCTTTATTCTCAGGCTCCGATAACAAATATAAACCACCTCTTGGAGGAGTGGTCCCAGGTAACAGGTCTATGGAGCAGTCGTAAGGTCTGTGAGCAGGCAAAGAGGTAGCTTTTATTTTATTAAATACCTCCTTAAGGTCATGATAATCAGCAGGGACTTTAGAAAGGTCAGGATAAGTTTCCTGAATTTTGTCTGGAGCTAATGTGGGTGACACAGCATTAAACAGGCAGGTTGACAAACATTTCTCAGACCAGCCCACAATTTCCTTCCTCCTCCAGTTAATGTGAGGGTTGCATTTGCCAAGCCATGTGGCACCAAGAATGACAGGTAATTGTGGGGAGTTAATGACAAAGAACTTTATTGTTTCTTGGTGGTTACCACTGAGCTTTAAAGTGATGGGTATAGTCTCCAGATGGGTGTCGCTCAAAGAGTGTCCATCTAAAGCCAAGATCTTATGGAGTTTGGTGGTTTGAACCAGTTCAATACCTACAGACTTTGCAAACTGATGATCTATAAATTCGGTGTCAGCTCCAGAGTCAATAAATGCAGATACAGGAAAAGAATTCTCACCTCGTACTTGGATCTCAGCTGGTAAAGTAAACAATGAGGAGGTCATGGGATGCCTGATATGGCTCAGTAGGTTTCTCTTTCTTACAGAGTTGGGTCTATTTAACACACACTTTGCCACAACGTGATCCTCCATCCCACAATAAAAACAGAGATGAAGTTCTCTCCTACGCTCCCTCTCCTGAGGGCTGAGACGACTTCTGGCCAGCTGCTTGGGTTCCTCAGAAAGTTGCTGTGAATACATGGGGATAGATGAAGGTTTAAAGGTGGGGGTATTGTTGATCATTGACTTAGCCCAAGGTTGTACTGCTCTCTCAGCTCTGTTTCCTCTCTGACGATGTCTCTCCAAAAGACGGAGATCGACCCAAGTAGCCAGATCCTCCAACGACTTGAGGGATTCAGGGTATTCCTTAGTGGCTAACTCGTCTTTAATGTTTTCATTAAGACCTTGAAAAAAGGCATCGGTTAGTGCTTCCTCATTCCACAGGCTCTCTGCTGCAAGGGTATGAAAATCTATTATATATTCAGTCACTCGTCTCTCTCCTTGTTTCATGGAAAATAATTTTCGGGCTGCCTCTCTTGCAGGCAGGACCGGATCAAAAACTCTACACAGTTCTTTAGAAAATTCATTGAATGAGTAACAGTACCTGGAGTTTCTTTGCCATTCAGCCGTGCCCCATGACTTAGCTTTGCCAGAGAGCAAAGAAATGACATAAGCCACCTTGGATCGTTCAGAGGGGAAGGAAGATGGCTGAAGCTGAAATTGAATCTCACATTGCACTAAAAAGGGGCGGCATTGCGTAGGTTCACCTTTAAACAGTTCAGGAGGTGGTAACTGAGGCTCCTGACTGGGAGAAACATGACATTGTGCGGTGGCATAGGTTGTGGTTGTTTCCTGTGCAGGAAATTCAGACGGGTTTAATTGAGCCATGTTGCATATTAAAGTAATAATTTCTTGTATCTTGGTTTCTAATTTAACTATGGCCCCTACCACACCAGAACGCCATTCCTGTGTCTGTGTCGAATCCATTGTGGCCAGATTATTCTGACAAGTACTGGGTTTAGGGATTCGAACGAGACCACAGACAGCAGGAAGGTTTAAAAGATTTATTAATAAACTGCTTCTGGTGGCGGTCTTATTCCTTGGGTCAGCACAGTCTGAAGAGATAGGAGAGTTAATGAGCAGGAGTTCAATAATGTTCAGATTGTTTTGATGATGGTCACCAACCTTCACAGACAGAAGAGGGAGTGCTTCTTTGGTGACATCATCGGTGGTGAGGAGGAGCCTGCTCTGTGGCTGAGCTGAGCTATGAGCAGCCAGGAGGAAAATCCAAATGGCAGGTCCAGAGAGACAGTCCAGGTCGATACACGGGTGGTCAGAGATCCAAAGCCAAACTTGAGACGAGGTCCAAAAGTCGTGGTTGTTATAGAGGAAGCAGA
>JAVCKU010000004.1:1331770-1342161 GCA_032273985.1 Hypsolebias coamazonicus
TTGAGAAAGCTCCTCGGATGAAGAGCGAAACGTCTTCTGTTACAAATAAAGTCCAGTTGTTTCTGTATTGAACGCTTCTTTGATTTTATCATGTCCTGGATGACTGAGAATCTTCACCAGCATATTGTATGAACAAAACAAACTTTTACAAACATTCTTTGGTTGAGTGTGAAGCATTCCTGTGCTTTAATTTACGTTTGAATTTATTAAAAGAACACAAAGAAGGAAAAAAGACCTTCAAAAACTGGCTTAAATACAGGCAACAGTGCGTTTCCACGTAAACTCTAAGATTTATTGTCCTACAATAATATAAAAAAAATCTAGTGGTAAAAACACTGAGCACATCTGCTCTCTTCCATCCACGTTGCCTTGGCGACGTTCCATCCTGATGGCCTTCCAACTTCACTTCTTCTTGGCAAAGCGATTGAACTTCTTGTCCTTGTCCTTCTTGGCAGAGCTGGGCTCAGGGGGCGCAGCGGAGGAGGCGGCGGGGGCGGGCAGGCTGTGGGTTTTGGCCCCTGAGGGCCCCGGTGCCTCCTCTGCTGTCTGAAGGGCCTGCTCCACGGCCTGGCTCCAGCGCTGGAGCTCGTCCTGGAATCAAACACAAAACACGAATGTTTCGACTCGGACTCGAGCTCGTCTCGTAGTAAACAACTAACGAGTGCTGGTGACGTTAACGGTGCTCAGTGCCAACTCTGTCCAACCGGACACTTGGAGACTCGTCCCAGATGTGCATGAAAGTTTGTGCAACTTGATCAGTTTCTAGATTTCTGCATCGATCTGACCTGAAGCATCATCAGTTTCACACAAGTCCCAGAATGAGAAAGAACCCAGTTAAACCGACCAAATATTACACTGGGTCATTTATTTATTGACGGCACTGATCCAATGAAACATTTTACTGGTAAAAGTATGTGAACCTCTGGGATCCTCATTAAACTGAAGGTGAAATTAGAGTCATGTGTTTTCAATCAGTGCATGATGATCAGGTGTGCGTGGACACCCTGTTGGATCTAAAGATCAGGATCCATCAAAGTCTGCTCTTCACAACATGTTGGTGGAACAAAGGAGTTTCTGAGGAGCTCAGAAAAACAGTTGGTGACGCTCATCAGGCGGGACAAGGTTACAGAACATCTGTAAAGAGTTTGGACTCCACCAGTACACAGTCAGACACATGGTGCTTATTTAACCCTTTATTTGACCAGGAACAAATCCATCGAGATTATTAATCTCTTTTACGAGGACGTGTACAAATGGAGGAAATTCAAGAACATCGTTGCCTCCCCAGGAGTGGTGGACCAACAAAGGGCACTCCAGGAGCAAGGTGTGGAATAGTTGGCATTGTCACAAAGGACTCCAGGGTAACTTCTAACAACTGAAGGCCTCTCTCACATTGACTGGTGTTGATGATCATGAGTCCACCATCAGGAGAACACTGAACAACAATGGTGTTCATGGCAGGGTTGAAGGAGAAAGCCACTGTTCTCCAACAAGAACATTGCTGCTCGTCTGCAGTTTGTTAAAGATCATGTGGACAAACCAGAAAGATGTTGGAAGAATGTTTTGTGGACGATGAGACCAAAATAGAACTTTTTGGTTTAAATGAAGTTTGTTTGGAGAAAGGAAAACGGCATTCCTGCACAAGAGCCTTATCCCATCTGTTAAACATGGTGGTGGTAGTATCATGGTTTGGGTCTGGTTTGCTGCATCTGGGCCTCTACGGCTTACCATCATTCACACCAAATACTGAAAGCAAAGGACCTGTATGAAAATCTGATGATGATTTAGGTCGTGTTTATATAGAAATATGGAAAATTCTAAAGGGTTCACAAACTCTGAAGCACCACTGTATTTGTCACAGCTGGAACCATTTTGGGGACATTAAAAGCACTTCTGAATGGAACACTTTGCTTATTGATTAAGAAAAGATTATATTTTCGTGTATAATTGTACATTTGTAGTAATGCCTCCATAGTTACTTATGGGTATAAAAGTTATTTTAATTCATACGTCAGCCTTGGATTTGGGGACAAGAACTACCGTAGTCTTAAATTGAATGTTGTGAGCTATAATTAAAAACAAATTGGGTAATGAAATTTGGGCACAGTTTCATGCAAAATATATTTAAAATTTGGGTTTTTACCGTGTGGTTTACATTTCTGTTTGTGACTATCATCTCTGACCCAAGCTGTTATTTAAAAAGGTATGTAAGCTTCACAGAGGGTAGTTGTCATTTCACACAAGAGAGCAAGTTCATTCAACTCAGCACAGTATTTACTGGCAGCCCAATAATAAGTGACCTTTGAACTTGAGTTGTAAAGTAGAATATCAAATCTTTGTTTTAGAACAATCGCAGCTAATTTTTGGTCACTGCTGAAAGTCCTTAGTTGTTTGAACTTGGCTCGTTATTTAACTCGTGAGTAGAACAAAATGCATCTCGAGTCCTGTTTCAGAATGTGTAGGCAACGGGCGGCAGCAAAACAAAAACAGATCGGTGTTTAAATCAGGTGGTTCTGTTTTTGTTGGATGGATCATGTTTCAAAAGATGGGTGTGACCATCCGATTTACAGATGAGGATTGATAAAGTGAGTTGGGAGTTTTAATGTTTGATGTTTGTGTTCTTTATATATGGTTGCAAATTAATTTAGCTGACATTTATTGCCCGCAGCAGCTGTTTAGACGGACAATGATGTTTTTGCCCTTGCCTTTGTGTTTGTATTGGTTTGCTTGTTGTGTTGGCAAAATACCTCAGGAACCACTGGGTGGATTCTTTTTTTTTTTTTTTTTTTACGTTCAAAAAGTTATTAGTTAGTGTACTATAACTTATTAAGTTTTTGAGTCAACCAGATTTTCAATGGCAACCAAAGCCAACTGAACTCAATAAACACAAACGGCACCTCAGCCAATCTTCCTGCTATTAAGATCCATCCATCCATTATCTTTTACCTGCTTCTTCCATTTTGGGTCACGGGGGTCACCAGTGCCCATGTCCGGCAATCACTGTGTGAGGGGCGGGGTACACCCTGGACAGGTCTCCAGTCCATCACAGAGACATATGGAGACAAACAACCATTCACTCTCACTCACACCTAGAGACAATTTAGAGTTACCAATCAGTCTAACATGCATGTTTTTGGTCTATGGGAGGAAACTGGAGAACCTGGAGAAAACCCACGCATGCACAGAGAGAACATGCAAACTGCACCCAGAAAGGCCCCCGGACCGGGATCTGAGCAGGGGCAAACAGCTCACTGAGAGGCAGCAGCTCTACCAACTGCACCACCGTGCTGCCCACTTCCAGATTCATTTATAAATTATTTTGTATATTTTTAAGTCTCAACATTTCTGCCCCCTCCTCTCTGAACTGCTGCAGCCATGTGTACTGCAGCGCTCTGAGGTCAGCATATCAGATGCTTTTAATGATTCCATAGACACAAGCTTTTCCCTGCTGCAGGTCCAAAACTCTGGAATGGTTTGATGCTATAGGCAGGCTCTTTCACTGGATGGTTTTAAGTCTAATTTAAAAACACACTTTTACTCTCTGGCCTTTAACCCAGCATGAGACAGTTTCAACTTTATTGTGCTTTCATTTATTATTTATTTGTACATATTTTTCTATAGATTTTTGTATTTTATCCTTTATCCTATACAGTACTTGGGTGTTTAGTGGTACTTTGGGGTGATTTATTTAAAAAGTGGTAGGGTATTCTTTTCAAATGGACTTTTTTACAAAAACCCTTTTCTTCATAATAAAAACAAAAGACCATCCACTATTCTACCAAAAACATCATACCTATCCCTCATGTGTTTTTAGGCATTACATGAATGATTTAATATTTGTGTACAAAAAAGTGTGCATAGTGTGCAATTTCTAACTTTAAACTAACTCTGGCATTGTAGTCCTTGTTCAATAAAGGAAATCTGTTTGTGTACAGTGCGGCACGGTGGTGCAGTTGAGCTGCCATCTCTCAGTGAGAAAGTTGCTGGTTCAAAATCCCAGTCCAGGACATTTCTGGGTGGAGTTTGTATGTTCTCTCTGTGCATGCATGGGTTTTCTCTGGGTACCCGGTACTCCAGTTTCCTCCCTTAGAACAAAAGCATGCATGTTAGGCTGATTGATAACTCTAAACTGTCTCTAGGTGTGAGAGAGTGAATGGTTGTTTGTCTCATTTGTCTCTATGTGTCCCTGTGATGGACTGGAGACCTGTCCAGGCTGTACACCGCCTCTTGCACAGAGATAGTTGGACATGGGCACCAGTGACCCCCGCGACCTGAAAAGGAAGAAGCAGGCGGAGATAATGGATTGATGGATGTTTGTATACAGTATCCTCAAAATGTCAGATAGTGATCACAGCAGAATGTTAAGTTCAATCGGCTGGAGAGGACAATGTTTAACACATTATGATCTCTCGCACCTGTTCAATTATTGATTTATATAATGAGCCTAACATGATACTCACATCTGGATTTGTGCAGTTGTCCATCAATACACCGGACCACAGACAAATTTTTGAAATGACGCAGATCCGTACACTTCATTAGCTCCTGCTCCCCATTTTTTATGAATTTAACTCCAACATTTTCTATATCAGGATGTTCTTCGGTGTTCATTATGCAGAAGTCCTCTGTACAAAGAAATTAATTAAACATTTACTTCTTGTTTTTGATTAGTTAGCTATGACTTGCTCTTACCTCTGCAGGTGGGAACTTCAGACCACCTTCCATCACTTTGACACACCACTGTCTCTGGACCTTCTAACTTATACAAATTTGCACATATATACTTCAAAGAACTTGGTCCATCCTCTCTAACACTGTTAGGAACATCGGGAGCATTTCCACAAGATTTCACTGAAAAAAAAAAAAAAAAGGATGCTTATTACAAATAAACGTGTTATCTTGTTAATCCAATTATTCCACATTGTCCCTCAAAAATTTACCCCCCCCCCCACACACACACACACACTGACTTGTCAAACTGATTTATCTGACTGTATTGCTAAAAATATACATACAGTATTGGAAATACTTCATACCTTAAGCATCTTACTAAGCCAGCAGAAGTTGACCTCTGCATACTGTCTTTGGTAACCATAGCAACAAAGTGGTGGATAAACTTACACACCTGTATGCAGCTCTCCTATAGGCCATCCGTCTGACCTGAGCAAAGTGCATTAAGACTGCAGTACAGAGCTCCTTCAAAACAACTTCAGTAAACTACAAGTTAAAAGCATGTATTAACACAGTACAAAGATGGAAAGATATCAGCAATAATCTTTGTGCAGAAGCTCATCTTTTAACAGGTATTAAAAAAACTTGAACACATAACTCCGGTTCTGGCTTCCTTTCCTTTTTCAGATTGATTTTAAGATTTGCCTGCTTACTATTAAACTTTTAAATGGTTTGGCTCAATCATATTTCTGTGATCTCCTTAGATTGTATTCTACAGTAAAATCACTCTGGCATTCCAAACAGTTTTTGCATGTTCCAGTCTTAATAGTAAAGTTGGTCAGGCGTTTTTAGTTTTACAAGGTTTATACATGCAGTGACAAAAACAGAGTTGAGTTGAGTTGAAAGGCAAAGATCTTGGTTTACTTGTCGATCTATGTTCCGACTAAATCTACAGACAAGAGATATGAATCATGAATGAAAGAACAAGTTTCAGGATATCAGCTGCTGAAACATGTTCCATCTATAGTGTGTCTCAGATATAGGGTGAGAACTGTCACTGTCTGGAGAGAACTGGGAGTACAGCAGCTGTTTCTCCACACTAGAAGAAATCAGCTGAGGTGGTTTGCACTTCTGATCAGAAGGCCTCTTGATCCCCTCTCTGGAAGATTTTTGAGCATGTCCAGTTGGAAGAAAACACAGGGCAGACACTGAACTTGATGGATGCATTTTATATCCAACTTGGACTGAAAGATATTTCAGTGTTAGTATCACTGCATACACTGAGAGATCCTCCCGGAGGAGCAAGCGTTGTTGGGGAGAGGGATTTCTGGGTTTACTCCTGGACCTGCTACCTCTGTGACCATCTGACCATCCATCCATACATACATATACATATATACATTTATCCATACATCCATCAGTGGTGGAGAAAGTACTCAAATGCTGTACTTAAGTAAAAGTACAAATAAACAGACAAAAATGTACTCTGGTAAAAGTAGAAGTACTTCATTAACATTTTTATTTAAGTAAAAGTAAATAAGTACTTGATTTTAAAAATTACTTAAAGTATTAAAGTAAAAGTACTTGCTGAATGTATTACCTAATGAAATGGTCTACAATATCATTGTGTGTGTGTACTGTATGTATATTTTCTGTAATACATTAATAGTGTTGAGTCATTTCAATGAACAATGCTGCAGATAATACATGTTTTTATTGTGTTTACTCTGTGACACAGTTCACACTTGGACTTGTGATTCTGTGCATCAGAATTTCAGGGATGACCTGCAGAGTTAAATGTCATTAAGCAAAATAAGAAAGAGGAATGATTATATATTTGAAAATTTTGATTTAACACAAAGCAAAACCAATGTGTCATTTTAACTGCAGTAAACATTAAAGTAAAAGTTGTCTGCCTGAAAAAAGGAGCATTAGACCTAACAAAGGAATAGACACTGATCATTTCAACTCCAGTTTGTCATCAACTCTAGTTCAAATACTGTCTAGGCCACTATGTAATGGGTCAATAATGACAATATTTTAACTTCCTGACACCATTTTCAAAACTTGGACCCCAGTGTTGAGACATTTGGAGACATCTCTTGTCTCCTAACATCCATGAACTGACACATTTTAATATTGCAACAAGAATTTCTTATTCAAGCGCAGAAGAAGTTGGTTTTCAAAGTGTTTTGAGTCCTGTCCTGCTGAACTGAACAGTCTTTCAATAATCTTTCAATAATCTTTCAATAAGGCCACGGGTGGCACCGATCACACCACTGCTAGCAAGGAGTCAAGTCCTCCAGAAGGGCTGTGATCAGTCATTCATCAGGGAAACTAAGCCACTGTGGCCAAAAGGATGGCCCAGCACATAAAAGCAACATCATCTGGCCAGGACTCTGCTTTCTACACTCATCTGCAGGCCAGCTGTCACTCGTTCAGGGATACAGATGTGTGCATATATTGGGTTGAGCCTGTTTCTGCTCAAAATTTAGCAATCATAGATTTCCTGAAGAGCAGGTTTTTAATACATGACTAAAATGTACCATGACATGTGGGAGCAAAGCTTTGCAGACTGGCCATTTAAAGATTAATGTAACTGCACCTGCAAAGATGGCCAAGGCCGAGTTTGTTCACTGTTCCAATGAGAAAGAACCAGATGTTGCTTGCTGCTTCTTCTCTTATTGAGCTGGAGGGCTGGGAGCCAGATGATGATCCCTGGTCTGAGCATATAAATGCTCCCCAGAGTGTGGATTTTTATTACGTACTCAAGTAAAGCTTCACCGAGCTCACTGTGTGTGAATTTGTTCTCCTGGAAAAAGAGAGACTTAAGATCTTCTTGAGGAAAGTTGTCATAAGAAGAGATATATTTGCAGGACCATGTGGACCAAACTCTTAAAGGACTAGGGTCTCTGTTGGAGTCAATGTGATTCATGGCAGTAATTTTGGGCACAGCTATGACTGAGTGGCTGGAGCAATCATTCTCTAATGGGAGAGTTGGGGGTTCAGTTCCACCAGCAGCCACATGCTGAAGTGTCCCTGGACACTGAACCTCTCATTTCCTCTGATGTGTGTCCCATCAGTGCATGAATGTGATCTAAAGAACAGATTAATCAGACATAGTAGAGTGTTATGAATGGGTAAATGAGGGCACAGATTTCCTGATGCGTGCTCAATAATCCAGGTAGAAAAATCTAAAAAAGTTAAGTCTGGTCATCTGGATATTCAAAAAACAAAATCAAACAAAAAATTTGAAACGTTTCACCTTTCATCCGAAAGACTTCTTCAGACTGAAGAAATCTTTCGGATGAAAGACGAAACGTTTCAAAAAAACGTTTTGTTTTGTTTTTTGAATATCCAGATGACCAGACTTAACTTTTTTAGATTTTAGAGGGCACGGATAGTGTAAAATGCTTTGAATGTCTCAATAGGATACTGTAGAAAGGCACATTTACCATTTACATCCTTGGTAGAGAGGAACATTGGTTTGAGAGAGGAGTGAAGGAGGCCGTCTTTGTGAAAAGAACCCGTCCATCATTAAACAGGGGTGGAGGCCTCCATAACTTTCCCCCTCTTACAATCCCATCACTCAGCCCACTGTGAATAGCAAGCGGCCAACAGGGCACAAATGACCAGTTGTTAGGGCACTAACAATCTGTATTTAGACTGATGGTCTACCATTTGCATGTGAACAACTAGTTCTGGCTGTCATCAACCATCAAACTGGTTGATCCACTAGGAGAAGGTGCCATTTGTAAGACTGAAGAGCCCAATACACTCCATCTGAAGCCGAACAGTTGCCTAGCGGTCACATGTTTGCAGGATGTTTGCTTTCACACAAACCTTTCAAAGTCCCCAAGACACAGGCACAGAGCTTCTAGGAAATCCTTCCTGCTGCAGTATATGTCACTACACAGGTTAATTCACACCAGAGTCACCATTCCATTCCTGCATCCAGAGACTGTCCACAAATCTATCATGGAGTCTGCTGACTCCATGCAGACACAATGTCTGAACAATCTCCTTCAGGAGTTTTTGGCCATTTGACTAATTCTGTGTGTTTGAAGAGTCGTATTGCTAAATATTGCAACACATTTTTACATTGACAAATACACCCACAAACTTCTGATCATTCACACACTTGGCGCATGTGCTTGTGGGAAAAAGTTTGGTTCAGGCCTCGTGTTGAGAAGACGTGGGTGAAGCGGCTCTGCAAACAAAACAACACCATTTTTGTCATGTAACTACAATAAGAGGCGATTTCTGCACATTGAATGGAGCATGCGGGACCCTTGTGTTTGTTACAGCTCTTCAGACTGAAGACGTTTTTTTGGATAAAAGACTAAATGTTTCAACAAGAAGAATCCGTCCAGAGGACCTCACTCAACCTTGTTAGAGCTATCTGCCAGGATTACTGAGCACGCATCAGGACATTTTTGGATGTACAGCTTTTGGAGGCCCCAGCTGTTTACAGCCTCATCAAGCATAAAATGTCTACTTTCGCCAATTTCATAAATACTGAGCTAATATTTGGTGTGGCATTTGCACAAAGTTATCATCAACACTTACTCTGAGTACTACACATTGTGCACTATATATTTTAATCATTGACATTTACTGTTGAATTTCAACTATAAGCAAAATATCTTGCGAACCCACAAGACAGTTTAGTGAAACGCTCAGAAAATAATCACTGAATGTAACTTATTATCTTTTGTAGTTAACACAGCCACCATAGTTACTGGTAATTGTGTTAAGAGGCCTGGGACACTCAGAAGTGGAAACTTGAAGAACTTTTATAGGAGCCCACAGTTATGTGAAACAAACATCTCTCCATCACATTTATGTGATGAAAAGTGATGAGTCTTCATCTGATCCCAGCCAGGAGCTGATAAAATGCAGTTCAGTTTATAGCACCGTCACAACAGAAGTCATCCCAGAGCACTGAACAAATGCATTCGTATACATAAAAATTCAATTAGTGTTTATCCAAAGCAGGGTAGTGTAGCCAGCAGATTGCATTCAGTCTTCATTTCGTTGCAGTCTCCCATCCTGAGCAAGCACATGGCAACAGTGGAAATAGGAAACACTGAGGAATAAACCTCCAGCAGAACCAGGCTCAAGACAAGCAGCCATCTGCTTCGACTGGATCACGGACAGAGACTGTTTATAAGATCAGGCAGCATCAGAGGTCAGTCTCAGGTCAACCTGCTCCTGCTGGACACAGGACCGGACCATACCAAGATGGGCCTGATGCATGTGGAGGCCAAGTGTTGACTGGACATGCTATAAGATCCTCCCTTAGACAGCTGCAGCAGACTGGAAGTTATGGAGCTGTACCTTTTGGAAATGGTCAGTTTCAGCCAATGAGAGGAGACCTGCTGAAGATAATGAGTTGGACCAGAAGAAATGGAGACTGAAGAGATTTTTCCTAACCAGAGGATGGGTCTGTAACCCTATTCTTCATGCGTAATCATGACATGATAAAGTTCATGCTCAATCATCCAGGTATCAAATCCAATAATTCTCAGTCTGGTCATCTGGACAGATGACCAGACTGAGAATTACTGCATATGACATGGTGTAACTCTAGCTGGTCCTCTGCTTGAGACATGAACTATAGATCTATGAATGCACAACTACGAGTCAGAGTCAGAGAGTCTTTATTGTCATTTGCACCACATGTGGTACATGTGATGAAACAAAATTATGTACACAGG
>JAVCKU010000004.1:1429722-1456847 GCA_032273985.1 Hypsolebias coamazonicus
ACATTCTTCACTTTCCTCCTCTCCCTCTGTCTCCTGACACGTTTCCCTCCTCGTGGTCTTCAACTAACAGTAGCACAGTTTCCTCCAGCACCCTGTTTGTCAACAGCACCTGTGGAGGTCGTTGTTAACCCGGGCCTGTGATTTCGCTTTGATAAACTCACATTATGTTTTGGTCAAAGTGTTTTACATCGGATCCTTCCCGACACAATTTACCCGGGCTTTGGACCAGAACCAGCGATACACTGGCTGGTGCTCCCTGATGGTTGGTTTTAAACAAATAAACAACAGCTAACAGTCACAAATAAACTAATAAACAATCCTCATAAACAAACAAGTTCCTCACCCACATGTCAACATCTTGTTGTAAACACAGCTCTGACCTGGACAACATCATTTCTGTTTTCATTTTCATGGAATAATCAGTCAAACACCTTCTCCTAACGATGTTAGTGTTCTCCCAAAGGATTCTGGGAATTGTAGGCTGTCATACTTCAGTCTCTTGCTGTTCAGTCCTGAAGTGTCTTCGTGCAGCTCTAAAACCTCTGAGCAACACGCGTGTGTTTCTGCACACGGAGCTCAGCTGTTCAGTGAATGTGACAGCAGCTGTGTGTGTGTGTGTGTGTGTTTCTCACTAATAATAACACTCACACAACATGTAAAATTAGAACACACACTTGGTCATATTAGTGTCTTCAACCCTGGACGACCTCTGACCTCCTGCAGGACCTCTGAGAGACTGAAAGTGTTTCATGGAAAGTTTATTTGTTGATTTGACCAGAAATATTCAGCAGGACTTATCTCCTCCGACAGGGAGTTCTCGTCAAGATGGTGGCATGATCATGAACGAAACGTCCTTCACAGTAAAATAAAACAGGAATGAGACAAACGAGTTAAATGCAACACATTTCAGATGAAAACTGAATAAAACTGTTTCCTTCACTGTCGTTCTTAAAGAGTCGAGAAGAAACAGACAGAAGTGTCTAAACATTGTTCA
This sequence comes from Hypsolebias coamazonicus, assembly GCA_032273985.1. NCBI lineage: Eukaryota > Metazoa > Chordata > Actinopteri > Cyprinodontiformes > Rivulidae > Hypsolebias > Hypsolebias coamazonicus. Next base: position 1,430,717 of record JAVCKU010000004.1, read on the forward strand.
AAAATCAGGAGTTTAAAAGAAGAAATGTTTTCTAAAACATCAACAGTTTTATTAATAAAACCTTAGTTGACACAAAAAATAGCTGTTTGAGAAATAATGAAGAGCTGAAAGGCTGTAACCTGCAACAGGAGAATAGTTGCGTCTGGGTGAAGGAGGTTACGCAGAGGTAAACAGAAAGAGTTGCTTCATACAGTCACCAAGTTGTTTTTGGAGCTGAGCAACCTGATCCCAAAAAATTCTGCAGTTTTACCAACATCAAACAAGGATAGATATCATTATACAGTTTAATAAAAATGTCAAATCACACGGGGCCGTGAACAGGTCCTTGTGGAACGCCTGAGGTTGTTGTAGAGTCCTGTCAGATAAATGTTTGCTGAAGTGTTCCGTGTGTTTGTGTCTTCAGGACGGTGGTGCTGCCCTGCGCCTCGTTCTGTGAGGCGGCCAGACAAGGCTGCGAGCCCGTCCTGCACATGTTTAACGCCTCCTGGCCCGACTTCCTGCGCTGCGCACAGTTCACTAGCATCACCTCCACTTTGGCTCCGCCCTCATCAGCATCACCTCCGTTTTCGTCACCCATGGCAACCACAGGCCTCCCTCCTCCTGTGTGCTTCACTCCACGACAGACCAAAGGAAAACCCTGTGAGCACGAGCACGCACGCCTGCTGCTCTGATCACATGGTACGATGACATCATCACTCTGTCTCCTCTCTGATTGGTCAGCAGCTGTGTGTGGAGGGAAGGACCTTTTCCTGTGCGCGACGGGGATTTGTGTCCCTCAGAAACTGGTGTGTAACGGCTACAACGACTGTGACGACTGGAGCGACGAAACACACTGCGGTCTGAACACACACACACACACACACACACACACACTTTGTTTTGTTGTCTGTATGAATAGAAGTTTTCAGCCGTCGTCATGGTGACGCGTTTCAGGTGATTGATGGGCTGAGAGTTCCCGGAGTCTGTGTGGTCGTCATGGAAACATAAAGAGGATATGAGACGAGGAATGCAAAGAAGAAGAAGAAGAGTTTGTGACGTCTGTCCAGCTCTCGGCCTCTCTCCGACCTCGGCTTTAAACGCCGTCAGAGACGAGAAGGAAACAAAACAACGTGAAACAATAAAACCAAGAAGAGGCCTGCTGCGAACACGAGACGAGGAAACTGAGGGAGAGACACGAACAGACGGAAATAAAAGTTTAATTAAAGTAAAACTACAAACAACAGCCTGAAGCAGTTTCAAGTCAAAATGAACCAGAGTTGAATCAGAGGACGAGGACGAACTGGAGACGTCTGGAGACGCCTGGAGACGTCTGGAGACGTCTGGAGACGTCTGGAGACGTCTGGAGACGTCTGACCACAGATAGAAACGGCATCAGAGTTCAGTTCAGTCAAAACACTGAAAAGAACTTCATGAAGAACTTCATAAAGTTCTTCATGAAGTTCTTTACACAGCTGGAATAAAGTTCATACAAATAATAAAAGGCCACAGAAACATATGGACACCAAAGAGTCCATGATGAAGATGATGGTGATGATGATGTGGTGATGATGAAGATGAAAATGATGATGAATATGATGTTTATGATGATGAAGATGATTATGAAAATGATGTTTATGATGAAGATGATTGTGAAAATGATGATGACAGTGATGAAGACAATGATGAAAATTATGTTTATGATGATGAAGATGACGATGAAAAAGATGATGATGATAGTGATGAAGATGATGATGAAAATTGTTTATGATGATGATGATGAGCGTGATGATGAGAGTGATGAAGATGACGATGAAAAAGATGATGATAGTGATGAAGATCATGATGAAAATTGTTTATGATGATGAAGATGATGATGAAAAAGATGATGATGAGAGTGATGAAGGCGATGATGAAAATTGTTTATGATGATGAAGATGATGATGATGATGATGAGAGTGATGAAGATGACGATGAAAAAGATGATGATGAGAGTGATGAAGGCGATGATGAAGGTGTGACCTCTGCTCCCACAGAGTGCGCAGACGCAGAGTTTCGCTGTAACACGGGTCGCTGTCTGGTTCTGGAGCTGGTGTGTGACGGCTACGACGACTGTGGAGATCTGAGCGACGAGCTCAACTGTGGTGAGAAGACACCGCAGACGGTTCTGGTTCTGAGTTAACATAAGAACAGGAAGCAGTTCGTGCACCTGGTGGTAGAACCAGCCGGGTCAGAACTTTACTATAAAAGAAGGTTCTGTCAACAAAATCAAACACTGAACTTCAGAAAAGAAAAATGATTTGAACCCAGTTTATCTAACCCCACCTCTGTGTGTGTGTGTGTGTGTGTGTGTGTGTTGGCAGAGTGCGACCCGGCCCGGCAGCACCGCTGCGGTGACGGTCGCTGCATCTCCACGTCCTGGCTGTGTGACGGAGACCACGACTGTCTGGACAAAAGTGATGAACTCAACTGCTGTGAGTTCCTCTGGATTTTATATTTAATCAATTTGAAGTTCAAATGTTTTAATTATTTTATTTTTATTATTTCTATCCTGATTTAAAGACAAGAATGTTAATTATGAAAACTTTCTTCAACAAAATGTGGAAATAAAAACAGAAAAGACAGAAAAAAAACTGAAGCCTCTTCAGACCAACAGGAGACCTGCTGCCTGTCTGTCTGTTTATCTGTCTGTCTGCCTGTCTGTTTATCTGTCTGTCTGTCTGCCTGCCTGTCTGTCTGTTTATCTGTCTGTTTATCTGCCTGTCTGTCTGTCTGTTTATCTGTCTGTCTGCCTGCCTGTCTGTCTGTCTGTTTATCTGTCTGTCTGTCTGTCTGCCTGTTTATCTGTCTGTCTGTCTGTCTGTCTGCCTGCCTGTCTGTCTGCCTGACTGTCTGTCTGTTTATCTGTCTGTTTATCTGTCTGTCTGCCTGCCTGTCTGACTGCCTGACTGTCTGTCTGTCTGTTTATCTGTCTGTCTGCCTGACTGTCTGTCTGTCTGTTTATCTGTCTGTCTGTCTGTCTGCCTGTTTATCTGTCTGTTTATCTGTCTGTCTGTCTGTCTGTCTGCCTGCCTGTCTGTCTGTTTATCTGTCTGTTTATGTGTCTGTCTGCCTGCCTGTCTGTCTGCCTGACTGTCTGTCTGTCTGTTTATCTGTCTGTTTATCTGTCTGTCTGCCTGCCTGTCTGTTTATCTGTCTGTCTGCCTGTCTGTTTATCTGTCTATCTTCCTGTCTGTTTATCTGTCTGTCTGCCTGTCTGTCTGCCTGTCTGTCTGTCTGTCTGCCTGTCTGTTTATCTGTCTGTCTGCTTGTCTGTCTGTCTGCTTGTCTGCCTGTCTGTCTGTTTATCTGTCTGTCTGCTTGTCTGCCTGTCTGCTTGTCTGCCTGTCTGTCTGTTTATCTGTCTGTCTGCTTGTCTGCCTGTCTGTCTGTTGAACCAGTTCAACATAGTTTTGTCTTCAGGACTGGAGACAAATGATTCAGATCCTTTAGAGACAAATATCTGGTTTGTAAACTGTGTGTGTGTGTGTGTGTGTGTGTGTGTGTGTGTGTGTGTGTGTGTGTGTGTGTGTGCAGCCTGCAGGAGTCAGGGTCTCCTGGAGTGCAGGAACGGTCAGTGTGTTCCTTCAGCGTTTCGCTGTGATGGTGAAGATGACTGTAGAGACGGGAGTGATGAAGAGCACTGCAGTCGAGAGCAGAGTGAGTCGTCACACCTGGACACACCTGGTCTCAACACCTGGTCTCAACACCTGGTCTCAACACCTGGTCTCACCTGTCTGTCTGTGTCCCCTCAGCTCACGGTGGTTGTGTTCTTGGTCAGCCCGGCTGTTTCTCCTCTTCCTGTCAGCCATCTTGTGGGGGTGGGAACGCCGCCTGCGACCCTCGAAACATCAGCTGCGGTGAGGCTCAGCATCCTGTCGTCATGGCAACAGACAGACGTTTTTCTATAAATCTTTACTGAGTTGTCATTAGGTCAATTTAAAGAAAATAATAATAATTTTAAACATTATATATTTATTATTAATAATAATAATATAAATATTTTCTTGCATTAGAGCGACTTTAACATCATTTGAAGACATGACTGGAGACACTGTTTGACAGTGGATTGTCCCTCAGGTCCTGTTCAGTGGGTGAATGTCTCCCTCCTGTGGTGGGTTCTGGTCCTGGTTCTGGTTCTGACCCTGCTCTCTGGTTTCAGCGCGCTGTGAGCCCGTCACCCTGGAGCTGTGCATGAACCTGCCCTACAACCTGACCACCTACCCCAACTTCCTGGGCCACCTGTCCCAGCGAGAGAGCTCCGTGTCCTGGGAGTCCTCGCTGTTCCCCGCCCTGGTCCAGACCGGCTGCTACCAGTACCTCATGTTCTACGCGTGCACGCTGCTGGTACCGAAGTGTGACCCGCTCACGCTGCAGAGGGTGCCCCCCTGCAGGTCAGCATCTTCTTCAGGTCTCGGTGCTTAGACAGAACGTGTGTCAGGAGGTTCTACAGGTAGGTCCACGGGTCCTGACAGGTCAACTGGACCCAACACCTCCTTTGTTCCTAAGCTTGGTCCTGGTGCCGGTCGGACTTCACCTGGACTGTGAGGTCCTGGGTCCAAGCAGCTCCTCTGATGAGGAGGTCAGGAGGCCTCTTGGACACCTCCCCCCTGGAGGTTTGCACCTGGGCCCGACCCAGAACTCCATCTGGTCTGGAACACCTGAGGACCCTCCAGGAGGAGCTGGAGGGGACTCTGATGGAGTCGTCTCTTTGACCATGTTTTGTTGTTGTTTGTTTGTTGACGTCTAAATACAGGTGGTCCTCGGGTTACGACCTACCCGGGTTACGGAAATCTGGACTTACGTTCTCCTCCCAGTGACGTCATCACACTCCACACGGTGCCGTTTGTGTGTTTCATGTGTTTTTTGAGGGTACTGTGTTAGATCACTGCTTGTAAATACTGTACATGTTTAAGGTGCAGAATGTGCGCTGGTGTTGAGTCACGTTGGAAAAACATGTTTAACAAGACGTTACCGTTCGACACGTGTTTTTATTCTGGGTTACGTTCAAATCGAATACGACCGCGCCGTTGTAACAGAACTCGAACGTAAACCGAGGACCACCTGTAATCTGAAAGGAACTGTCTGTCTGTTCTCCGCCTGTCTGTCCTCCGCCTATCTGTCCTCCACCTGTCTGTCCTCCATCTGTCTGTCCTCCATCTGTCTGTCCTCCACCTGTCTATCCTCCACCTGTCCTCCGCCTGTCTGTCCTCGGCCTGTCTGTCCTCCGCCTGTTTGTCCTCCAACTGTCTGTCCTCCACCTGTCTGTCCTCCATCTGTTTGTCCTCCGCTTGTCTGTCCTCCGCTTGTCTGTCCTCCACCTGTCTGTCCTCCACCTGTCTGTCCTCCATCTGTCTGTCCTCTGCCTGTCTGTCCTCCGCCTGTCTGTCCTCCACCTATCTGTCCTCCGCCTGTCTGTCCTCCACTTGTCTGTCCTCCACCCGTCCTCCACCTGTCTGTCCTCCATCTGTCTGTCCTCCACCTGTCTATCCTCCACCTGTCTGTCCTCCACCTGTCTGTCCTCCGCCTGTCTGTCCTCCGCCTGTCTGTCCTCCACCTGTCTGTCCTCCACCTGTCTCCCTGCAGGTCGTTGTGTCGAAGCGCCAAGGAGAAATGTGAGTCGGTTCTGGGGATTGTGGGTCTGCAGTGGCCCGAGGACTCGGACTGCAGCCAGTTTCCAGAGGAGGGGGGGACCTCCAGCTGCTTGCTGCCGGAGGACGGCGTGGACGGTAGGCCTGTCTCTGATGATGATGAGGCTGGCTTCACTCTCAGATGATGATGATAATGATGTGTTGCCATGGTAACAGAGTGCTCCCCCAGCCACTTCAAGTGTCAGTCGGGCCGCTGCGTCCTGGGGACCAAGCGCTGCGACGGACACCTGGACTGTGACGACCACAGCGACGAGGACAACTGCGGTGAGACGAAGACGTCTAAGGTTTGTTCCTGTTTTCTACTCGTCGTCATGGCAACTGACGGACATTTCTGTTGGTCAGGGTGTTCGGAGCGCGCTCTGTGGGAGTGTCCCGGCAGCAAGGTCTGCATCAAGCCCAGCATGATCTGTGACGGGTTCCCGGACTGCCCCCTGCTGGTGGACGAGGCCAACTGCTGTGAGTGTTCCACCGAGTCCTTCAAGTTTTTGATTAAAGACGCGCGAGGCGGCGTTCTGACAGGAAGTGTTGGTGTGTGTGTCCTCAGCGGTGTGCCGAGACAACGAGCTGTCCTGCAACAACCACCAGTGTGTCCACCGGACCCTGTGGTGCGACGGACACAAGCACTGCTCCGACAGCTCGGACGAGTGGAACTGCGGTACCACAAACACCACAGCGCACACTTCACGACAACGTCAGGGTTGATCTCGTGTTCCTCTACAAACCTGCCGCTCAGACTGCGACGCCACAAACTGATTCACCAGAGGCACCCCTTTAATGTGTCGAAGGACTTTTACTCTGAAAATATCTCGTTTGTTTAACTGACTAAACTTTCTACAGCTTAGACACCGGCAGCCATCTAGAAGTCTGACCAGCCTTCAGTGGGTGTTGGGGGATCCTCTCAGCTCGTACCTCGGCCTCACCAAGTTTGGGTTCAAGATGTCTGAATTGAAGCTGCATTTGTATCAGCCTCCACATCTGTCTTGAATTTTGAACTAAAAGCTCAGGAGACTTAGCATGCACAGCTGGATGTTAGCTGGAGGTTAGCTGTACTGTTAGCAGCAAATGGCCAGCTTAAAGCAGGGACACCATCGGGGGTGGGGGGGGGGTGTCACTAGCCACCCCCCTGGCCCCCTTTGACCAGTTTTCTGCTCTTGAGTCCCGAGCGTTCATCAGTAGCGCCTCATAAATGTAAAAAAAATGTATTTTTGAGTTAGGAGTAATTATATAAACAATTTTTTTAATTTAAACTCAAAATTTAACTTAAAATCAGTGTCCACTGTGAAGAGGCAGCTCTCAGGAGGTCTCAGGCAGCACATTTTATAAGATAAGATAAGGTAGAACTTTAGTGATCCCACAGGAACACTCTCTGTTCAGGTCAGCGGACACGGCGGCATCTGAAATATTAACTGTAAAATAAACTGAGCTCCATCAGGCAGAAAGGTCCTGGACGCGCACATTGCTAAAGTTTCGAAATGGCCATTTTACAAGAACAGTTCAGTTTCAGAAAGAGCCAAACGTAGCGTGATGCTATCAGAAACCAGAACGTGAAACAAACATTTGTACGATGCAGGAAACAGCAGCCGAGAAAAACATCTCTGAAAGCCAACAAGCGCAGGCTATGCTAGCACCATGCTAATTTGAAGCCATGTTTTTTCAGAGTTTTGTCAGTGTGTGGTTCTGTGTCTCCCCCAAGTGTCTCTATCTGACCGGTCCGGTCCGGTTCTGACCGTGCTCAGGACAGCGGCGGAGTATCAGGTCTGTGCAGACGAGTGGAACCAGGATCTGAGCAGGCTGACCTGTGCCCAGCTGGGTCTAGGGTAAGGTTAGTAACACACACATGGCGCTCCACCTGACTCCACCCACCTCTGAAGTAAAACACACACGTCCGTTGCCTCAGGGTCCCCTCCTCTGTTTCTATGGTACCGGACCAGCCCGGAGTCCCCGGACGGCGGCGGTGGTTACACGTTCATCCAGACTGGAACCTTAGGAACGGTTCTGCCCTGCAGGCCCGACTGGAGAAGAGAAGGTAACAGCTAGAACCTCATTGGAACCCTGAAGGTGGTGAACTCTGTAAAACTGTGTGAGAGCTGCTCTGAGGGGACCAGAGAGCTCAGAGGACAGCCTGAGGGTTTGTTGGACCAAATTGTCCAACTGTTAAAAAAAAACACCTGTTTTATAAGTTTTATTTTACTGTTACACTTCTGTTGAAGTTGGTGAACTAATCCCGGACGACCCCCCAAAAAATGCTGCAACAAGTGAAAATCAATGGGGGCTCATCTGATAAATGTTCAACCATCAGTCCGGTTCTGACTGGATTTATAAAACATTTAGTCTGAAAAGAAACATCTAACGACAGCAGAGGTGTCGGATCTACCCTGATCCTGATAAACATCTGCTTCTTACAGCTGGAGTTACCTCAAACCTCAGGTGTTCACTCAGAACATCCAGCTTCCATCATGATGTAGATTCACTGATCAGACTTCTCCTGTCTCTCTGTTTGTCTCTGTGTCTCTCTGTGTCTATGTTTGTCTCTGTGTCTCCGTTTGTGTCTCTGTGTGTGTTTTTGTTGATGTCTCTCTCTGTGTCCCTCTCGGTATCTCTGTGTGTGCTTCTGTTGATGTCTCTCTTGGTGTCTCTATCTCTCTCTGTGTGTCCCTCTTGGTGTCTCTGCATGTGTCCTACAGTCACGCATGTCATTCCAGACGCAGAGTTTCCGTTCTTTGTTCCAGAGAAGGTAAACAGATGTTTTTTTTTTTGTCTGCTCTCAGATCATCAGATGGACAAATGTCTTGTTTTGTTAACATATGTCCAAAATTCTGGTCCTGTCTCCATCATGAGCGTTGTCCTGTCTTCAGAGTGTGGTCTTCGTCCAGCTCTGAGTCTCCGTCCTCACAGGAAGAAACGGATCCTGGGGGGTCGGGTGTCGCGCCGGGGTGCGTGGCCGTGGCAGTGCTCGCTGCAGAGCGGTCAGAGTGGACACGTCTGTGGCTGCGTCCTCATCGCCCGCAGGTGGGCTCTGACCGTCGCCCACTGCTTCGAGGGGTGAGAGGGGGCGGGGCTTCAAGACGGCAGGTGGAGGCTGCTCTGATCTGAGATCAGTAAGACTGATGGGGTTGTTATGTTTGTGTGTCTGTTGTGTGTGTGTGTGTGTGTGTGTGTGTGTGTGTGTGTGTGTGTGTCAGGAGGGAGAACGCTGACCTGTGGAAGGTGGTTCTGGGTCTCACCAACTTGGACCACCCCAGTCCTGTGAGCCAGAGCCGAGGGGTGCGCTCCATTATCGTTCACCCACGCTACAACCGGGCGGTGGTGGACTACGACATCAGCGTGGTGCAGCTGGACTCTGAGGTAACACTGCAAACCAATATTATCAGCTATTATCATTACTAACGATTAATTATTATTGATTAGCTTTAATTATTATTAATTATAATTAGTATTATTAACATTAACTGTCATTAATTATTATCATTTATAATAATTATTATTTTTATTCGTTAACTGTCATTCATTGTTATTGATTATCTTTAACAATAATTATAATTATTAGTAGTAATTTTAATAAATAATTGTCATTATTTATCATTATTATTGGTTATTTTTTAAATGATCGTAATAATTATTAATAATCATTGGTGTCAATAATTATTGTTGATTATGACTGGTTACCAGCATAGATAGAGCCTGATGAGTCCTGTTGTTGGTCTCAGGTGGAGGAGACGGCCTACGTCAGACCAGTGTGTCTGCCCCGACACGGACAGCTGCCCTCCCCGGACTCCTACTGCCACATCACCGGCTGGGGTCACATGGGCAACCGCAGTCAGTGAATGCACCACCACTATCTGTTACTGACCAGAGTCAGTGAACGCACCACCACTTTCTGTTACTGACCAGAGTCAGTGAACGCACCACCACTATCTGTTACTGACCAGAGTCAGTGAACGCACCACCACTATCTGTTACTGACCAGACTTGGTGATTGCACCACCACTATCTGTTACTGACCAGAGTCAGTGAATGCACCACCACTATCTGTTATTGACCAGAGTCAGTGAACTCACCACCACTATGTGTTACTGACCAGAGTCAGTGAACGCACCACTACTGTCTGTTACTGACCAGACTTGGTGAATGCACCACCACTATCTGTTACTGACCAGAGTCAGTGAACTCACCACCACTATCTGTTATTGACCAGAGTCCGTGAATGCACCGCTACTATCTATTACTGACTAAAGTCAGTGAATGCACCCCCACTATCTGTTACTGACCAGTCAGTGAATGCTCCGCTACTACCTATTACTGACCAGAGTCAGTGAATGCACCACCACTATCTGTTATTGACCAGAGTCAGTGAATGCACCACCACTATCTGTTATTGACCAGAGTCAGTGAATGCACCACCACTATGTGTTACTGACTAGTAAGTGAATGCACCACCAATATGTGTTACTGACCAGAGTCAGTGAACGCACCACCACTATCTGTTAGTGACGAGAGTCAATGAATGCACCACCACTGTCTGTTAGTGACGAGAGTCAATGAATGCACCACCACTATGTGTTACTGACCAGAGTCAGTGAACGCAACAATATCCGAAGTCAGTGAAACACTCACTTATAAAACATGGTCAGTTAAAAAACAGATAAACAGTTAACGGAAGGAAGGACAGTTTGGAAGGACAGTTTGGTCTAAAGTAAACTGAATTGGTAAATTCTTACAGAAACCCATCCAGACGTTTTTGTTTCTTGTTTGTTGTTTAAAAGTTAAAGTTCATAAAAATGTTAATTATTATAAATAAAGCAGGAAAGTCTCTCCTGGTGTCCAGAAGTTGAACTCTTTGTTCTCAGGCGTTGAATCCGTCTTCTTCGTCTCTGTGCGCAGTGCCCTTCAAGCTGCAGGAGGGCGAGGTCCGCATCATCTCCATGTCTCAGTGTCAGTCCTACTTCGACATGAAGACTATCACTCCCAGAATGCTTTGCGCCGGATACGAAGCAGGAACAGTGGACTCCTGCATGGTACTGTCTCACTGCCTGCAGCGCCTCCTGCTGGTCCTGACCTGCACGATTCATTTGTTGTTTTGACCTGTTTCAAAGAGAAAACCTTTATAATAATAATAATAATAATAATAATAATTATTATTATTATTATTATTAAAACTTCTATTTTTATTCACTTTTATAAAAAAACTTTATTTTTTTGTATTCCTGATGTGTGTGTTCTTTATGTTCTTGGTGTGTGTGTTCAGGGCGACAGCGGCGGTCCGTTGGTGTGTGAGGAGCAGGACAGCGGTCGGTGGACTCTGTTCGGTCTGACGTCGTGGGGCAGTGTCTGTTTCAGTAAAGTTCTCGGACCCGGAGTTTACAGCAATGTGACCCACTTCACCCCCTGGATCCAACAGCAGATCTACATGCACACCTACCTGACCGACTGACTCCGCCGCTTCACACATTGAACACTTCCTGCTATAAGCACCCAGTCATTCCAAGAGGAAGTGATGTCACTGTCAGTTTTAACTCACTTCACCTCCTCTTCCTGTGCCTAAATCTGTACTGAGAGCCCCCAATGCTGTGTGCTGAGAGATAAAACTACAAACACTGACAGGAAGTTAATTTTTGAACTGACAGATAAAAACTACAAACATTAACAGGAAGTTGATTTATCAACTGAGAGATAAAAACTACAAACACTAACAGGAAGTTGATTTATGAACTGAGTGATAAAAACTACAAATACTAACAGGAAGTTGATTTATGAACTGAGAGATAAAAACTACAAACATTAACAGGAAGTTGATTTATCAACTGACAGATAAAAACTACAAACACTAACAGGAAGTTGATTTATGAACTGACAGATAAAAACTACAAACACTAACAGGAAGTTGATTTATGAACTGAGAGATAAAAACTACAAACATTAACAGGAAGTTGATTTATGAACTGAGAGATAAAAACTACAAACACTAGCAGGAAGTTGATTTATGAACTGAGAGATAAAAAGTACAAACATTAACATTAAGTTGTGGGCTGTTCTGCTGAGTTTAAGTCCTGTCAGTCAGAACTCATTTCCTGTCATCCCACAAGATGAAAGCATTAAATGTTCTTGATTTTAACTTTCTGTCAGAAATACTGAAACTTTAAACCTCAACAGGGTTCTGTTTGGAGGTTCAGGTGAATTTTGTTCACGTCAGGTTTCACCAACATTAGCTCTGAAGCTTTAAAAGCTGCTAGCTGCAGTGAAAGAGACCAGCAGAGCACTCAATCTCCCACAATGCTTCACTCAGTAGTGCCTGTATTTAACCTTAGCAGTAAAACTTGCACCTTGTGTTAACGGTATGTAAAGATATATAAGGAGTGTGTGACTGACGGTGAGCAGCAGGAGCCTGTGTGGAAATGACTTAAAATCACAAATGCTCGGCTGAATCAAACGTTTTGTTCTTGTAACCCTCAGAGTTGACACGAAGCCTCACAGGAAGCTGAGACCTTCAGTTCTCAACAGCTTTCTATTTCTTTAACTCAGCTTTAACAGCTTCTGAGCACCTGAGGTTCTGATCCACATGGTACTGATGCTGACGTGTTTGAGCCGGGTCTTATTTTCTCAGCTTTACAACCTGCCCACAAAACAGGAAGCACAAATGTAGCACGCTGACACATCCGCGCTGCGTTAGCTTCAGCTGGGTTTTAGCTCATCTTTTAGCTTTTACTCACCAGGTGCTGAAGGTAACCAGGTCTGGTCTGGTGGACTGGACTCTGTTAGACCCAGAACCACCACTGACCGTCTAACGAGCTTTGCAGGGTTTGTCTTTATCTAAAACACTGATGCAAAATAAAATGTTGTGTATTGTTATTTAACCTGAGCCCTGCAGCGGGGATTAATTAACGATTACTGATTAATTAATGATTACTGATTAATTAATCCTTTCACACAAACAAACAGGTAAACTCACCTGCTGAAGCCAAAACAGCCGATCAGGTGAATGTTACTGAAAACAACCAGCATCATGGACGGGAACGAGTGGTTCTGGAGTTGCACTGCTTTAACGAGTTAGCTTCACCTGCTCACCTGCTCACCTGTTCACCTGTCCACTGTCATTAATGGATCATTCACAGATTAACTTTGACAAAATAAACAGAGATATTTCTGAAATCATTTCAACATAAATCAGTTTAATAAGTCGTTATCTTTAGAGAAAAGGCTCTTTCATCTCAGAACAACAAACTCTTTGATCTTCAGTGGTTACCTGCAGTCATGAGGATGAATGTGTCCTCTCTGGGCTTCCGTCCTAATCAAGCCTTTGTTTGGTGTTTGTGTTCCGTTCCTCTGAGGCAAACAGCTGGTGTCACGCTACAGACACAACAAAACACTTAGACACGCCTGTTTACTTTCTCCACGATGTGTTCAGGCTCTGCAGGACTTTTCATGATCAGCTCCAGGCTCAAACCTTTCAGTGTTGATGAAAAGTTGCCCAACAGATTGGACAACCTGTTGCCTGGTTGCTGAGGTCAAACATTCCACGTGTCAGACGCTGTTGTTGTTGTTTGTTTGTTTTTTAAGAGTATTTTTCTACAGCTTTTTGTACGTGGTGCTGTTAGCGTGTGCAGGACAACATGCGTGTTTCAGTCAGATGTTCTGACTCTGTTGCCATGACGACGAGAATAAAACACATCCTGAGCGTTGACTGAAGAATAGAGATGCAGATGTTGTGCAAATACATGTTGTGTTTTATTTGTATCATTGTGTATCACACTAATAAACAACAAAACACTCCTCACAGTGTGTGTTGCTGTGTGTGTGTGTGTGTGTGTGTGTGTGCGTGTGTGGGTGTGGGTGTTTGTGTTTCTGTGTGTGCGTGCGTGCATGTGTGTGTGTGTGTGTGTGTGTTTCTGTGTGTGTGTTGCTGTGTGTGTTTCTGAGTGTGTGGGGTGTGTGTGTGTGTGTGTGTGTGTGTGTGTGTGTGTGTGCGCGTGCATGCGTGTTTGGGTGTGGGTGTATGTGTGTGTGTGTGTGCATGTGTGCGCATGTGGGTGTGTGTTTGTGTGCATGTGTGTGTGTGTGTGTGTCTCAGTTTGTTTCCAGTTCCTGTTTCTCAGAAATAAACTCGACGTTCAGCCTGAGGTGTTTTTATATCAACATGTTGAGACTCATGAGTTCATCAACTTCCATAAATCATCACAGAACCTTCAGTAAACAACGTGTTTATTCTATTTATCAGTTCATGAAATAATTGGATTATTGTCTGATGAGGAGAAGATTTCAACCTTCAAACAGATACAATGTTTGTGTTAAACTGCAAGTGTAGTTTTTTTTTTTAGCAGATTCAGGATAATAAGACGTCAGAAGTCTTATATGGACCAACAACAACAAGGAATGCTGTGTCCCTTGCCCAGACGTGGGTTACTGGGGCTGCACCCTGGAGCCAGGCCTGGCGGAGAAGCTCGTCTGCGAGCACCTGGTGACCAGGTCTCTACCTATGGGGCCTGGGCGGGCTCAGGCCGAAGGAGCAACCTGGGTTTGCCTTCCTGTGGGCCCACCACCTGTACGAGGGGCCATGAGTCAGGTGCATGATGCCATACCTTGGTTCTCTGACCGTAGCTTACTAAAGCTGGCTCTTGGGACATGGAACGTAACCTTTATGGCGAGGAAGGAGCCCGAGTTCATGCATGAGGTTGAGAGGTAACGACTAGATCTAGTTGGACTCACCTCAACGCACAGCATGGGCTCTGGAACCGCTCTCCTTGAGAGGAGCTGGACCTTATTCCACGCTGGAGTTGTCCATGGTGAGAGGCATTGAGCTGGTGTGGGTCCACTCTTAGCCGCCCGACTTGGTGCCTGAGTGTTGGAGTTTTCCCCAGTAGATGAGAAGGTGGCTTCCCTGTGCCTTCAGGTGGGAGGACGAGCTGTGACTGTTGTTTGTGCCTGTGTGCCAAACAGCAGTTCAGAGTGTCCGGCCTTCTTGGAGTCCTTGGCGGGGGTGTTGGAAGGTGGTCCACATGGGGACTCCTTTTTTCTGCTGGGTGACTTCAATGCCTACGTGGGTAATGGCAGTGTGACCTGGAGGCATGTGATTGGGAGGAACGGCCTCTCTGATCTGAACTCGAGCCATGTTCTGTTGTTGGAGTTCTGTGCTAGTCATAGTTTGTCCATCACAACCACCATGTTCGAAAATAAGGGTGTCCATAAATGCACTTGGCACCAGGACACCATAGGTCATACTTTGTAGATGGATGATTGACTTCAAAGTTGTGTCATCTGATTTGCGGCCATTTGTTTTGGACAGTTGGGTGAAGAGAGGAACTGAGCTGTCAACTGATCACCACCTGGTAGTGAGTTGGGTCGGACAGTCGGGGAAGATGCCGGCAAGACCCAGTAGACCCAAATGTGTAGTGAGCGTTTGCTGGAAATACCTGACAGAAGATAATGTCACAAAGATCTTCAGCTCACACCTCAGGGAGAGCTTTAACCACATCCCAGCTGAGTGGGGGACATTGAGTCAGGGTGGGCCATATTCCATGCCTCAAATGTTGAGGCAGCTTCCTTGAGCTGTGGCCGCAAGGTTATCAGTGCTTCTCGTGGTGGTCATCCTCAAACTCGGTGGTGGACACGCCAGGTTAGGGAGGCTGTCAAGCCGAATAAGGAGTACTATCAAGCGTTGTTGGCTGGTGGGACTCTGGAGACAGCTGAGGAGTACCGGAGGGCCAAACAGTCCACAGCTTTGGCTGTTGCTGAGGCAAAAGCTCGGATATAGAAGGAGTTTGATGAGAGCTTGGATAAAGGCTCTAAGTCGGCTCCGAGGAAATTCTGTCAAACCATCAGGCAGCTGAGGAGGGGTAAACAGCACTTTATTAACACTGTTTTCAATGAAGGTGGGCTGCTGTTGACCTCAACCAGTAATGTTGTCGGGAAGTGGAAGGAATACTTCTTGGGCCTTTTCAATCCGACCACATCATTCAAGGAGAAATCTGAGTCGGGGAACTTCGGGGTTGATCCGTCCATAACCATGGCTGAGGTTGCCAAGGTAGTCAAAAAGTGGTAGTGGATGAGATTCACACTGATTTCCTTAAGGCTCTGGATGTTGTGGGGCTGTCTTGGTTGACACGTCTTTGCAACATTGCGTGGAGATCGGGGGCAGTGCCACTGGATTGGCAGACTGAGGTGGTGGTTCTCCTCTTCAAAAAGGAGGACCAGAGAGTGTGCTCCAATCAATTATAGGGGCATCACTCTCCTCAGCCTCCCTAGTAAGGTCTATTCAGGGGTACTAGAGAAGCAATTTCGATCGTTGGTCGAACCTCAGATCCAGGAGGAACAATGTGGGTTCTGTCCTGGGCGTGAAACACTGGATCAGCTCTTTACCCTCACTAGGATCCTCGAGGGGTCATGGGAGTTTGCCCATCCTCTCTACATGTGTTTTGAGGATTTGGAGAAGGCATTCAACCATGTTCCTCTGGATATATTGTGGGGGGTGCTCCGAAGTATGGGATTGGCAGCCCGTTGCTACAGGCTGTCCAGTCCCTATACAAGTGGTGCGAGAGCTTGGTTCGCATTGCCGGCAGTAAGTCGGACCCCTTCAAGGTGGGAGTTGGACTCCACCAGGGCTGCCCGTTGTCACCAATTCTGTTCATAACTTTTATGGACAGAATTTCTTGGTGTAGCCAGCTGGCGGAGGGTTTCCGGTTCGGTGGCCTCAGGATTCCATCTCTGCTCTTTGCAGATGATGTGGTCCTGTTGGCATCATCATGCCGTGATCTTCAGCTCTCACTGGAGCGGTTCGCAGCCGAGTGTGAAGCGGCTGGGATGAGAATCAGCACGTCCAAATCTGAGGCCATGGTCCTCAACCAGAAAAGGGTGGATTGCTCTCTTCTGGTCGAGGGTGAGGTTCTGCCTCAAGTGGAGGAGTTCAAGTATCTTGGGGTTTTGTTCACAAGTGAGGGAAGAATAGAACGTGAGATTGACAGATGGATTGGCACAGCATCTGCAGTATTGCGGACTCTGTACCGGTACGTTGTGGTGAAGAGAGGGCTGAGCTGTAAGGCAAAACTCTCTGTTTACCGGTCGGGCTATGTTCCTACCCTCACCTATGGTCATGAGCTCTTGGTAGTGACCAAAAGAATGAGATAGTGGATATAGGCAGATGAAATGCGCTTCCTCTGCAGGGTAGCTGGACTCTCAGTTAGAGATAGGGTGAGAAGTTCGGTTATCCGGGAGAGACTCGGAGCAGAACTGCTGCTCCTCCACATCGAGAGGAGCCAGTTGAGGTGGTTTCGGCATCTGGTAAGGATGCCCCCTAGACGCCTCCCTAGGGAGGTGCTTTGGGCATGTCTAACTGGGGAGGAGACCCCGAGGAAGATCCAATACATGCTGGAGAGACTAATATGTCTCTCAGTTGGCCTGGGAACGCCTTAGAATCCTCCCTGAAGAGCTGGAAGAGGTGGCTGTGGAAAGAGATGTCTGGGCTTCCCTGCTCAAGCTGCTGCTCCCACGACCCGACTTTGTAACAAGCAGAAGATTCAGACGTCACCTCATTAGTGCATAAATGCAGCTGTTCTGTGAAGTCCTCAGGGGTTTGTTACAGAACATTAATGATCAAACAACATCATGAAGACCAAGGAATACATCAGATAGGTCAGGATTAAAGTTCTTGGTTCCTGAATACTAGGTGGTGTAATGAGCAGCAGCTGTGGGTCAGTTTCCTTTAACAAGTTCCAGGAAAAGAAGAAATGAAATGTTGCTTAAAGCTTGTGTGGTTACAAAACAACAAGTTCGGAACACCTCACGGTTCAGTCCATCGTGTGTAAAAGAATTATAGCACAACTTTCAGTCCATCGTGTGTAAAAGGATTACAGCACAACTTTCAGTCCATCGTGTATAAAAGAGTATGGCACAACTTTCAGTCTATTGTGTGTAAAAGGAGTACGGCACAACTTTCAGTTCATCATGTGTAAAAAGAGTACGGCAAAACTTCCAACACAAGGACGTTCACCTGAACGGACAGGTGAGGCAAAGAGCATTAATCTAAAAAGTAGACAAGAAGGACGTGGTCATTTTGGAGGAACTGCAGCCATCCACAGCTCAGGAAGCTGTAACTGGCAGAAAACTAACGCTGCACATCCGTGTTGCATGCTACTTGTACTGACAGTTTTCAAGTGTGTGTGTGTGGGGGGGGGGGGGAGATCAGCGTGAGGGAATCGAAGTGCTACCTATGTAGCTTTGTAGCTAGCACATCTGTATTGCACGGAGCTAACTTAGTGCTACGTCAGTGCCCTTAGTTGTTGATGGGGGGTGGGGGCAGTTTGGTTGGCAGGGCTCTCGGTTCTGTTGGCAGGGCGGGGCACCCTACTTGTATAATGGTCGGGGAAACGCTGGGTTAGGTTAAGTGATGGCAGAGTGTCCCCTAACGTTATCCAAGGAGGGAGCCCCGCCCTGTCAACAGGACCAAGTGCCTTGCCAACCAAATCCCCCACCCCCCCCCCACACACACACACACACACTGCTCCATCACTTATGGACGGGGAGTGGAGATAAGCAGCTCGGCTCAGACCCCAAACTGTGGACAATACAAACGTAGTGCACCGGTATCTGCCCCCCTGGCTAACAGATGTAGAACTCCACTTTTCTCAACTCCCCCTTCCCACGACTGCCTCCACCACTGATTGTGCTACACTTCTCCCCTCTAGTCGACAGAATCACTGAAGAGAAGAGATGAGCAAGCGGCCTGGGGGGAACATTGAACCGCATCAGACATGAATCTAGCTGATTGTTCATCAAAGCTCTGACTGAGCTCGAGCTGCCAAACTTTCACTCTCGATGTGAAACCTGGTACAGACCGATCAGAAAAGCCTGCAGCACAAGGTGGTTTTACAGAGTGTAGGGGGGGGGGTGCTGAATACAAAGGCACGCCACACGTTACGGATTTATTCATGTAAAGATTTGAGTCCATACATGGTTTTACTTCACAGTTAGGAACTATTCTGTGCTCTGTACTTTGTACTCTGCACTTTGTACTCTGTATTCTGTACTTTGTACTCTGTATTCTGTACTTTGTACTCTGTGCTCTGTACTTTGTACTCTGCACTTTGTACTCTGTATTCTGTACTTTGTACTCTGTACTCTGTACTTTGTACTCTGTATTTTGAAGTTTGTGATTGGAAGGTGACAAAATGTGCTCAAGGGGTATGAAACACTTCCACAGCATTGCACTATAAAATACAAAGTTCATGTAAGTTCCAAGACACCACGTTACCTGCCATCTGCAGTGGGGCGACAAGGTGGCTTTCCAGGGGGTGGGCGTGGCAGGAAGTGGGCATTCAGCTGCTCTGCAGAGGAGGCAGGATGCACTGGACGAGGAATCCTGCTCTTCCGAGACAAAGGGCTGGAGGAGGATGAGAGAGATGGCGCCTCATCTCCCTGGCGGTCAGATGGAGAGCATATGAGAGAGTCTTCCTCCTGGGAGCGGTCAGAAGTGGAGGACAATGGGTCCCTAACGAGGGAGGCCACAACGGGGGCACGCCTATCAGACAGGGAGGGAGAGGCTGTTGGCGAGGGCACTGAGCCCTGATGGCTGGCTTTTTTCTGTAAAAGCTTTTCCTTGGCAGAGCCTGGAGGAGGGAGCTCCAGCAGGCTGGAGGGTTCAAGCACGGGAATGCGGCTTTGCTTCCGCCTGGGGTCCTTGTGGGGGACAGCAGGGGACGAGGCTGGACCAGCAGTCTGTTGTGGGGCCATATTCACATCTCCACTCTTTCCCTCCTCTATCTGAGCCTCTGTGGCAGATGGAGTGGGATGGGAATCACTGGTGTGGTCTTTTGGCTTAGGGAGAGCAATATTTTGGCTGCCAACAGGAGAAGGAAGACAACCATTGGTCAATACAGGGCTCCGAGGAGAACAAGGAGAGGACGGTGAGCATGGAGGAGGTGAATGGGTCAAACAGGGGGAGCGTGGTGAGGATGCACAGCTTGGCACGGCGCTTTGAGCTTTAGTGGTGTAGTCTCCACTGGCCAGCATTTCAACCGGGTCAGTGGGTGTTCCTGGGCGAATGGGTTTCTGGTTCTGGGGGGAGCTGTTGTCTGCTGTTTGTTCTTTCTGCTGAGCCTTGGCCTCAGCTTTACCATACTTCTCTAGCACGAGGCACGGTGGAGGACTGTTGGATCCTGATGGAGGGGACAGCCCAGAGGGACGCTGAGCTGTCAGCTGCGAGGAGGGGACGGTAAACGAAAAGAGAAAGACAAACAAGTGTTATTAAAAATACAACCTTATCAAACTGGGAATGAAATTCTTATATTGACAACGTCTGTTGCTGATAGATTACAGCAAGTGCAGTTGGTGCTGTAGATCTGCAGCAAGAGCCAGATGAGGATGTGAGAAGAATTTGGTATTATGTGGTAAATAATGGTGATTAGTTTGGTGACAGCATGCAGTACCATAGCTACCATTATCAGAGCGAAACACACAAGTGCTATGGCAGTGTCAGTCAAGCTGTGAGTACTAAACCAGCAAGTAGGACAGGAAACGTTCACGCAACTTCGCAGGGGGCTTCAGCGAAGAGAGGGTGAGGAACAAATACAGGGACAGAGAGAGGAAGAGAAAGATCGAGAGGACAAAGACGATCTGAAACAAAAGAGACCATGCAACCTGTAGTCATGACTCGACATTCCAAACAGACATGCCACAGACAAAAAGACCTCATGTGATAACACGACACAAGGACACGTCTGACCCCATGCTCTGCCTGGCCTGTAGTCCGGTCATTTCTGAACTCATGTCCAGTCAAATAGTTACACCTTACCCACGGTGATCTTTAGTCACAGCACAGACTACGAAGGAAAGGGAAACTATCCTTGTTCATGCTATGCTAATGGCTAGCTGGATGAGGACTAGTTGTTGAGGTTTTCAAGCTTAGAAAATACTTTTTCTCAAAAATGGCACAATAGTGTGGAGAAAACGCTACATTAGCAAACACTAAACCTCTACACTTCTGCATGACATCGTTTGTTGAGTTTGTTGCTGCTTTCTCAACCAAACGAGTTGAATCGATACTTGAAAATGTTGAGGCAGTTCAAATGTTCACTTTTCTCCCGGTACACTGATGAATGCAGCACCATCAGCCGACCATGCTCGAAGTTTAGCACTTTCTCCAAGTAGCATAGGTCAGTGAAGTTTGGTACAAGTTTCTGGATGTTTATCACTGCTACTGTTAAATTATTGTTGACCGAGTGTGTGAGCTCAGAGAGGAGCCTGCAGGCACCTGACGCCTCCGAGTCCAAGAGGCAGAGGTCATCGTGCTGTGTATAAAAACACTTCCTGTGCCCTGCCCGTTGCAGATCCTCATGACGGGGCTGTAAGCATGGAACGTTGAACATCTGTGTAAGCCTGTGGTGAGCTCTGCCCTTGCACGTAAACTGGGATGAGAAATCTTCTCCTGTGAGCTCCTATGTTTAAGAAGATGATGCAAGGACATTTTTATCCAACAACACAGACGTTGTTCGGTTGAGAAAACAGCAACGAACTAAACAAACGTTACCATGTGAAAATATAAAGGTTTATTATTAGAAAATGTAGTTTTCTTTGACACCAGTATTTGATAAAGTCATGGTTTTAGGCCCAAATGAGGACCTTGCAAGCCCTCATTTGGCCATTAGCCCAACGTAGATGATAACTTTTGCTCTTTTCTCCATGTTCAGTCTTTGCCTGATGTCACAGCTGATTAGGTAATATTTATTACCATATAAGTGATGACATTTATTTATTGGTAATGATTTGACCAAACGTCTGTTCAAAAATGACTAAACCAGCCTTTATGGTTTCAAGCAACACAACCAGAAAGCCAAAATGAACAAAAATGCTAAATCAGCAACAGAAGGAAAGTAAAAAAACAAAATCTGATGGGAACTGTGCTGCCATGGATACGGGTGTTTGGTTCCATCACCTGCTGAAGCTGGGCGCGGGTGATGCGAATGACCGAGGGAAACTTAGTGTTGGCAGCACCAGCAGGGATGGCTGGCAGTTTCCTGCGGCTGGGCGAGCGAGCGCCTGGGGAAGGGTTAGGCGGCAGAGGAAGGGAGGCGTGGCAGGAGGAAGAGGAGGATGGGTGTTCCTGCTGCGGCTGCGGCTGGTCGGCCGACTGGCTGCGCCGGATGCCTGCTGGCTGGCGCTGCTGCAGTGGGTCTGACAGCGTCGTCAGGAGGGTGTGAGGACTGGGAGAGCGCAGAGGGACGGGGCTGGATGTCCGGACCATGACCTCCTCAGGCAGAGATGGAGGAGAGGTGGGAAGCTAGGAGAGAGGGGGAGGAAACAAGTGGAAGGTGGAGTGAGGGTGGGCACGTATGGAGGTTAAGGTACTGTGATGGGGAACGCAACGCACAGTTGCAACGTGACAAAGATGACCATAACTCAAGGCCTAACTTCCCTTGAAGGACATTGCCCACGTCCTTCATACCAGAGCGATGGACCCAGATCACTGGATGATAAGAAGGGACGGAGTGAAGGTGGAACTGGACAAAGCTCGTCAATGACTTGATGCACGACCCCTTGATACAGTGACATCTCACAAGATGTGGTCGCACACATCAGTTGTGGATGACCCTCAGCTACTACTTTTTTAGCTCAATAACTGCAAAATGTGACAGGAGAACAACTTAGTGGTTAGCACTGTTGCCTCACAGCAACAAGGTCCTGGGTTCAATACCCGGTTTGGACCATGCTCTCCTCACATCTGTGTGGATACTCAGTTTCCTCCCACAGTCCAAAATGATGCACATTTATTCTGCCCTTAGATCCAGACCTCCCTTGCAAAGAGATCTGTGGTGTCAAGAAGACGTGCCTGGTAAATAAAGGTTAATGACAATACAAATGGCTGAGCTCAGTTTGTGTTTCTCACTGTCAGCTGTTTGTGACAGCACCCCTGAATAAGATACTGTCATCAAACACAGCAGTCTCAATACGTGCCGTCTGTAATCCAGACAATGTGTCAGTAAAGGGAGAACACAACGAGGTCAAAGTGTTTTAAAGCTGTTGTCAGTAGATCTGCAGCAGACAGACAGGAAAAAGAGATGCTTCCAGTCCAAGTGTATTCTTACATCCAGAACAAACATTGAACTGGAAGGAGTGTGTTTTTTCTAAGGTATTAGAAAGCAAAAAATAAACAGATTTCAACAAAGCAAATCAAAAAATACTTTGCAAATTAACATGTGAAGCAAAAATAAAAAATGAACACAAATATCTGCAAAGAAGGTTAAAGTTGTGCTTTTGACTCAGATCAGTTGAACTGTCAACCCAAAGCTCTTTTCATGCGAAAATCTGTTGAAAACTACTTTTGTGTCTTTTTCTAACAAATACACAAGAGGAAGAGCAAACACACAAACATTTCCCTTCAAACTACAGCAGGAAGCAGCAGGTGGAGCTGATGTATGAGTTAAGCTCTGATCTAGAACTAGAACCATCTAGAACCCTGGCTGCATTCAAACTGTGCACTCGTCCCCTCACGACACTGGGGCCATTGAAGAGGGGACAGGGGATAGACAGGTGCTTCTGTACTTTGAGCACTACCTGAATGCAGTGTAACCATCAGGTGATGCATAAATAAATGCCAGCAAGATACAAGCGAATACATTTAAGCTAATTATTACGATCAGCAGCAGCAGAAGCTGAATATTAGCAGGATGGTTTGATCAGCAGCAGCTGCATATTAGCAGGATGGTTCAATCAGCAGCAGCTGAATATTAGCAGGATGGTTTGATCAGCAGCAGCTGAATATAAGCAGGATGATTCAATCAGCAGCAGCTGAATATTAGCAGGATGGTTCGATCAGCAGCAGTTGAATATTAGCAGGATGGTTCAATCAGCAGCAGCTGCATATTAGCAGGATGGTTCGATGAGCAGCAGCTGCATGTTAGCAGGATGGTTTGATCAGAAGCAGCTGACTATTAGCAGGATGGTTCAATCAGCAGCAGCTGCATATTAGCAGGATGGTTTGATGAGCAGCAGCTGCATATTAGCAGGGTGGTTTGATCAGCAGCAGCTGAATATTAGCAGGATGGTTCAATCAGCAGCAGCTGAATATTAGCAGGATGGTTCAATCAGCAGCAGCTGAATATTAGCAGGATGGTTTGATGAGCAGCAGCTGAATATCAGCAGGATGGTTTGATGAGCAGCAGCTGAATATTAGCAGGATGGGTTGATGAGCAGCAGCTGAATATCAGCAGGATGGTTTGATGAGCAGCAGCTGAATATCAGCAGGATGGTTCAATCAGCAGCAGCTGAATATCAGCAGGATGGTTTGATGAGCAGCAGCTGAATATCAGCAGGACTGGATCAGTTTATGAATGTAAATGTTACAGTGTGTGTGTGAAAAACAGTAGTTAATATTAGTTTTGTTGCTTTTTGTGCACAATGTTGTCGTCTTTTCTCTCCCTCTTGTGGGTCGAGGTTGCATCTAGTTCAAATGCTTTTATTAAATAGAAAATAATGAACAAGCTTCCACGCCTGCAGTTCACCCAGCACCACCCAAAACACATATTTTTATTGAAGCTGCGTAAAATGAAGCAGACGAACATGTTCACAGCTTCTTGCACTGAACTTCTCATTTCTGCTTGTAGAATGAAACGCTATCACTATTTACTTTTACTGGAAAACTGTCCACATACTGACAAACAACAAAACAGTGGCATGATTCATCAGGAGGCACTACTTTGTGCGGCAACATTAATTTTTTTGTTTTGGAGATGTTTTGAAGAGCGCTTGCGCCCAGTAATTTGTCTCATTATATTTTTGCTCGTTCTTGTTGTAGCATTTACACAATTAGCACCACTATATTAGAACATCTATCTACTCAAAGTATAACTAATTATCTAAGTATTTTTGAAGATTTTAAAGTTATAGAATAAATCACATAAATAATAAATATGGGATATATAACTTTATGATGGTTGAAAAGAGGCTGGTTTTAACTTGTGATTTAAAACATATGTTTGATGTATATTTATGTGAACAATCTGAATTCTTCTTGAGTCCTCGTGACTCAGTGAGACTACCTGTAGAAATAAAGGTTAAATCAGTTTAACCATTTGTGTATCATAACTTTCAGCTCAATCCAGTGGGGGTAGAGTTTATACTTTTTAAAAATTTTAACTTGAGTTATTTTCTTCATTTTTCCTCCAGGAGGGGACAAACCATACATGAGAAGTAAAAAACAGGATTTGAGCAGAATCTGATGAAATTCACCAGAAAGAGTTGCAGACTGAATGTATGTGGCTGCGCAGCTGAATTCTGATTTATCAACTGATGGTTTGTACACGCGCCTTCTAATCTAGCTGTTTTGCTACTTTGACATCTTTTTTAAAAACTTGTTTAAAAAATATCTGTATGCCTCTCTCACGATTAAAATAAAAAATCTAAATCTTCACCAGCACACTCCCTCATGATTGTCCACTGTTCATCATTCTTAGTTGAAACCAGGTCTCTCTTGTAGCTGAGTCCTCGAGGCTCAGTGGGACTAACCTGCCTAAATAAAGCTTGAATGAATGATGCCGTGCACGTACTGTTACTGCACCATGTGACCACATGATGCAGTAATGAATACAAAGACAGCTGAACTTTGGGACAGCTACAAACTGGCAGGAGTGGACACTTGAGTCCAGCCCCAGGACTCGTGCAGCGTCTGATCATTGTAAAACGCTCACCACAGACACTTCCTGTGAAATGCTCTTCAAAGTTCTTACCTGCGTGAGGACTCCCTCAGCCAGAGCCTCAGCTGGGCTGGTTGGTGTCAGTGGGGGCACGCTCCCTGCAGGGTCCGCCCTAAGCTCCATTTTGTCCATTTTTGCACTTCCTTTAGAGGAAGCCATAGTTTCTTGTTTAGCGTGGCCAGAGCTCGGGCTTGGACTGCCTTTTTCCCATCCAGGGGACTCTTCCTCCAGCTGGAGCACCTCTGGCTCTTCATCCTCCTCTGAAGGGCTGCTTGTAACTTTAGCCCCGGGGGAGCCACTGGGCCGCTCCACCATTACCCATTCCTTTGAGTCAATGTCCTGCCTCCCCGAGCTCAAGTTAAGAGCCACAAAGCCCCCACTGCTAGCTGCCCCCTCTCCCTGCTCAAAGGATCCAGGCGACACTGGTTTAGGAGAACCATCTATAGACCGGAAGTCCTCGTCATAGTGCCAGACCCGGTCAGAACGCTCACCAGCAGCCACAGCTGGACCGCGGGCTGCAGTGTTCTCCTTCTCCTGGTGCTGGGTGCTGAGCTGCTGCTTTCCTGAACTGAAACAGACAAACGACCAATTCAGTAATTCACCTGAAGGAACAAAGAACCATGTCTGTGTCGGCTGAGGAGCAAGACCAATGCTGGCCACCTTGAAATGGACTGACTGTAACAGTGAAGGAGTTGTACATGTACATGTATATGAATACATGTACATGTACAAGTATTTATATACATGTACATGTATATGAATACATGTACATGTACAAGTATTCATATACAT
>JAVCKU010000004.1:1931452-1951331 GCA_032273985.1 Hypsolebias coamazonicus
ACACACACACACACACACACACACACACACACACACACACACACACACACACACACACACACACACACACACTTCAAGCTCCTTGCTGTGTGGGAACATTTAGCAACAGCACAGCATGTCAAACCATGTCAAGTGTTACAGTCTCTTCCTGTTTCAGGGGAAAATATCAGCTCACAAGTGAATTAAGCTAAACAGGCTCGTCTTCAGACCCCTTCCTAAAATGATTAACCTTTCTAAATAGCATTATTGAGTTTTGAGTGGATGGTAGTGCCGTCTCTTTGCCTGTAATTATTCTTTTTCTGTTGTTTCCTTCATCAGTCTCTAGCTCTCTCCCTCCTCTCTCTCTCTTCATTATGTGAAAAGAAGGTAAAAAATGTCTGAATAAAAGAGGGAGATTTTCCCACAGTCACTCAACTCAGAGAAACATCACTGTGGCCTGGTTCCCATCACAGCTCTGCTGCTTCAGCCATCGTGTTCAGAGGCACCATGTTCTTAGAATTAAGCTACTATTCATTCTCCCGTTGAACAAAATGATCAAATGCAGCAAAAATATGTTTTGTCAGCCTAATCAACAAGAAACAAAACTTTTGTCACTGTACATATAAATTTAGGTCAAGATCCAAAACAGCAGCTCAAAATTCATTTCATTTTGGTTTAAAACTGGCAGAAGACTAATTTTGTTTATCTTCTATTCCTATAAAATAGTGATATTTTCAGCCATAACTTTTAAATATATCCAAATTGCCTGGCCTATTTTCTGTAATTTAAAGACTGACATAAGTAGAATTTTAAGTTGATAAAGATTATAAAATAACTTTAAAAGATCAAGTATAATCAATAAGCACATTCAATGAAATTCAGGTAATTTTGAAAAATAAAATCATTTAAACAAACACTTAAGGCTATTTGAATAATTTTAGGTTAATGGGAAAATGTCAACTTTTACCTACCAACAATAATTAAACTAATGTTTTAGTGCAACAAGCAAAAACAAATAAAAAAGGGAAATTAATTTCCAATATTTTGTAATGTATGTGCGTGGCATTAAGAAATGCTGAGATCAAATATAAAAGCAACAATGGCTCTTCAGTAGTTAAATTTCCATTCATTCATTTATTACTGTTTATTTATCTGCTCCTTGCTTTCCAGGTCGCTGCCTGGTGCGTGCAGTCAGAGGCAGGGGACACTATGGGACACCCTGGACACGTAGTCCATCACAGGGACACGTGGACAAACGACCCTATCAACCATTCACACTCACCAATAATAAAGTATTGAGAAACAATGTAGAATTACCAATTAGCCTAACATGCAAAATTAGGAAAATGTTGCTAAATGTTTTTGCTCTGTGAGCGGAAACCGGAGTTCATGTACGTACTCGGAGAAAATCCATGCACACAGCTCACTTTCAAAGTGCGTAATGCGCATGCGTTGGATAAACAGCAGCTCTGAAACCACGTGGACGCAACGTCGGTTTTCCAACCAATCAGCGCGCAGTATTTCGAGCGTCGGTAGCAATGGCGGAGACAGCGAAGCTAAGAGAAAACGAAGCTCCTCCCAGTGAACCAACTAAAATGTCCAGTTACAGACACTGCATGGATGTGGTCCTCAGGCTGCTTTCAGACTTTGGAAAAGAGGTTGGTTCGGCAAATTTAGGCTGCTTCTCTTTGGCTGTTTCTTCTTTCAGTCTGAGTTGCTAGTTAGCTACATGCTAATGTTTTTAGCATCTCATGCTAGCGATGCTAGCCTCGGAGGTTCTCTGTTCATTGATCGTTGGCTAAATGCAGATTATTAATCCTGATTGGATTTTTGTTTGTGATCAGTTTTAATAATTCTAACTTTTGCAGTTAGGCACGTGAGCAGGCCCGGTGTCTCACATCGCCTTAGCCTTGTTGGCTTGTTATATTTTTGTAATTTGTGTTTGAAGTAGATTAAATTATAAATTATATGATTTTTTTTTTTTTTTGTATGTTTGTCGCTGATTTCTGGAAACATTAAAATACTATTGAATGGTCACATCTAATTTCTACCTTGGTTTAGTATAAAAAAAATTTCAATAAACTCTCAGATCTTGTTAGTCTTTATTGGAAAATATTTTCATTCTCCAGAATCACAGGTTCTAATGTATACAGTATTTAAAAAAATAAAATAAATCAGTAATGTTTTAGATACTGACTAGGTTTTTTTCTTTCTTCTGAAGCCCTATTTGTGCATAATCAAAATATTTAATATTTTTGTGTACCAAAAAGTAATTTGCTCTTAATATTTTTAACCCTAAACTTGAATTAATAAAATTTGCAGATTTCCAACCTTTTTACTAAATAAATGTGTATTTGATAATTAAGTATTTTGTCTCAGTATGCATGTTTATACCTTTCTTTATCATCTGTTTTGAAATAAAGCTCAAATTAGGCGAGTCTGCTTTGAAAATAGAAGTCAACCCCAGTGCTGTCGAGCTTTCTTCGTCTTCAGAGGCTCGTATTTATGCTTGCTTGCAGGAGCATATCACAAAATTACAGGTATTTTTGTTAAATTATATCATTTGATTTGTATTACTAAAATGATTTGCACAGCTAGATTTGAATTTATGAACATTGCACGATTGTTGTTAATATTTTTGTACAGTTAGCACAATTTTTTAGACTAAACTATGCCATTCTATGCTACTGACTAAAACACACACACACACACTCTGTGCTTGTGTGCAATCAGTGTTTTTCCTGTTTTACCACAGGCTGTTTCCAAAAGCTTGAGATCACTGGTGGAAGCTGATAGTGTTACATCAGTGAAAGAAAACACGCTGGATAAAGGTGTCTCATCATCCTCAGTAAAAGTGCAGACAGCTGTGTTGTCTGAGCATCAAGATCACAACTCAGAGGCTGCAGAGACTAAGACTTCAGATGATGACATCATGGTTCAGATCCGAGCTGGAAAGTCAGAGGTTGGTCTTTGTCAACATCTCTGTTAGCTGTTCAGGCATTGACATTTTAAAGCCTTTCACACTCTGTCAGGCAAATGAATAATCATAAGTAATTGCTTCCAAGGATGTGCACATGACATGTAGCAAATGCTTGATAGAGACATGATACTGGGTTCGGCAGAGTAAGGGGCCTTGTAGTGCTGTGATGGGGTAGAGCAGACCACATTGCTGGAGGGTTTTGAGAGAGGGCCAGGTCCTTGATGGATTATGAAGTGGATGCTCATTACTCTGAGATTGCATGTGGATGAAGGACAAGAGACCCCATTCTGTTGTGCATTTATTTTGGTAGCCAATCAACCCACATTCATATTCCATCATATGATGATGGTAAGCAATTTAACTTTTTGGACTACCTGGAATAATTTTTTACTCTGCGTTATTTTCATTAATGTAACACAAATCTCTGCACTTGTGTCTAGCTCACTAATAAACAAGCAAAACTTTGCATTCTTCACACTCGTCAGCAGCTCATCAATCCATTGTATCTTATTATTGGTGTTGTCTTTTATCTCCAGATTGAGCGAAGAATATCTGCATTTATGGAACGCAAGCAGATGGAGATCAATGAAAACAATGTGCGCGAGTTTTGCAACGTGATCGACTGCAATCAGGGTGAGAATGGAAGAGGCTGGGAGGGGGGCAGGGTGGAGAGGGAGCCTGCACACAGATTGCCAATGTTTGGGAGAGAGCTGATTTCCACAGGCGAGAGGTCAGGCTGAACTGCTCCACGAGTGGGACTGAAGTAGCTAACACACTCGGCCTCAAAACGCAACGCGCTCGCTCCAGAAAAACACGAGACCCAGAACCTTTTTGAAATTCAAAGCTTGTATGAGACACCAGTAATAGAAATCAGGAGAAGCTACAGTTCATGGGCGGTGTAGTCATTTGTAATGTTTTTATTTTTTCTTTCTCTGATAGTTACATTTATAAATTGTTCTTGCATTTTTAATGGAATTTTATTCTTTACAGAAAACAGCTGTGCCAGAACAGATGCTGTGTTCACTCCTTATCCAGGCTTTAAAAGCCACGTAAAAGGTAAGAAAATACACATTTTATTGCTTTCATGGACCAGAAAGCCTTTTTAAAACTGAACTTTTTCAGAACTATATACAAAAATATAAATGTTTTTGTTAAATTTTGGTTAATATAAATTGGGATATAAAAGTTAACTAATGTCTCATCTGGTCTTCTGTGGAAATGTTTTTTATTTAAATCATTATGCTTTAGATGTTTTCAGTCTTTGTTTATGTTTTTGGTCGAGCAGTCACACGTGTGGTAAACACTTACGGGCCTCAGACTCGTAGTGGGGGATGCCAGGGGGAAACGGGGGAGCACCAGAGGGGGACCACTGTAAGGGATCGTGGAAATGCAGCCATAGAGGAGCGACTCCAGAACATCGAGACTCACCTGAAGCTGCCGTCTGGTGAGGGTCCCAGAAAAGTCTTGATTATACAAATATCTAAAGTTGTTGTATGGCACCAGTGTAGATGACAAACATCATATAGTGAAAAAACAAAAAAGGAAGAAAAATTGACTACACTAATTAATCTTTCATTAAATAGTTTGTTGTAACCTGAAATGTTTGCATGAAGATTTTTGACTTTCTATTATTAAGATGCCTCTCTCTTTTTTCTACTCCTAAATTATTTTTAAAGTAATGATCTATTCTAAAGTAGTCGTTTGTAGTTTAGACGTTAAAGTACAGTATTATGTTTTTTTCTCAGTGGGGCCTGTCCCTTTAAACATCTATCAGAGACTCAAGAAGCTGGAGGACCGTATCCTGGAGCTGGAGGGACTCTCACCCGAGTACTTTCAGTCCACAGTGAGTTCTCTGGCTTGAACATTAAATACATGGAGGACATTATTAATGACTTCGCATTACTTAAAAAACAATTCAGGCACTATTTATTGAAAACTAAAGATCTATAAAACACATTGTTTCACACTGATTCTGACCAAAGCTTCTGCATGCCAGTGTCTGGAGGAAATTACATTTGTTTGAGAGCTGCAACACACTCGTATAATCTGCCTACACTGTTCTCTCTGGAGGATGAGTCTAAATTTAACCTAGATGTAGGAAATGATCAACATTATGCACATTTTACATAACATGTTCAAATTAACTGTCCTCCATTCACACATTTACTACACTTAACCACACATACCCAAGAGATTTGATGTCTGTATTTATGCAATTAGCAGCTTGTAATGTGTCGTCTTGTGTCTGAGTGGAGATTCTTTGCAACCGATCGTCATCATGTCACAGTTTTTTAACCTCGTGCATTTCCTGTTCCTGTCCACAGTCTGATTTAATCGTCCACTTCCTGAGAGTTTGTGTTTTCTGAGTTTCTTCCCTCTTTTATACCTCGATGCATCAACAAATGTCAATCCTAAGTTCCTCCCAAGTTGATTTCAAGCGCCGTTCTGGTTCAGATTTACTGAAAAGGTTTAGGTTATAGGAGACGGTTTGTTTGAGATGACAACATTTCATTGCTTTTTAAAGAAGCACAGACTCAGAATGTGTCTGGGGAGTTTATAAGACTTCATGTTAACACTGTAGAGATCAGCAAAGTCCCACAGACTCTAATTTCCTAACTTAAAGGAGTCCGTCCAGTGTGTTAGCTATCTAAGTGTGCTTGAGTTGCAGCATGTCTCTTTACACGGGTGTTTCTCAGCACAGCATGCTGCTTCTGTACGAGTGCTGCTCTCCATCTGCTTTTGACTCACTGCATGTTTGTGTGAGCAGAGCAAGAGATGTTGAGTGTCTTTGAATAAATGGAAGAAGATGGGGGTCTTTTATATTCAAAGTCCCCTCCCTCTTCCCTCCCCACTTCTTATACAGTATTTTTTTTTTTTTGCTGTAGCTTGGTGTTTGCTGAAAAGCTGCACACAGTTGGCCCATGGTTGTAGGAACAACATTCTAATGCTCAGCAGCAAACGGTTCCTGAAGCGATTCTAAAGGGTTTTACTGTTGGAATCGAAGATTTCAAATTGAAACGCTCGGCTTTAAGCAGCGCACGTTCTATTCAGGCTTAACCAGGACATTCGTTGAGTTAGAGCCCCTTATCTCCTCTGGTTACCGTCTCTATTGTTAAAAACAGCCAGCAAAAGTAAAATTCATTAAAGTCTTTTTTTTATATAAATTCATTTTTCCTTGTCCAATCTTTTTTTATTATATGAATTTACCTCGTTTTGTTCCATGAAGTGGATCCATACAAAGCGTTAGTAGAAGTTTTGAGTGTTTGTGCTTCACTAAACTCAAGTCAGTTTAGAAAATGCTCCAATTATTTATATGTTTGTTTTGTTTTGTAGAGTCATCTACACAAGAGACCCAAGATGTCCACGGCACAGGTTAGCACGTGTTTTTTTCTTCCTGCATTACTTTATGAGCTGGGGTCAACTGTTTTGAGCAGCTTTTGTTTTGTGGGGGTGCGGGGGTCCTTCAGGCCTGCAGTCTGACGGAGCTGGATGAGAAGATCAGCGCAGTAAAAGCTGCTCTACTGAAGAGGATGACTGAGTTTGGACCCAGATGTGGTACTGATTATCCACTTTGATACACAGAAACATCAACATACAGACTGTGCATGTATTTCACGTGCCTTTTTTTTAATCAGTCCTCACCGTTCATCTACACTTTGATCACGTCTTTATCAGTAAAACTGGACCGTTCTGATCCCAAGTTTATTCACGTGAAACATCTGTTCTAGCTGCATTCAGTGACTTGACTCTGTATTTTGTTGGCAAGCACATTGCAACTTACAGCTGTAATTTTACTTTTCAAAAGCCTTGTAAATTTGTATCTTGATGAAAAATTAAAGTGCAAAAAATAAAAATCAGCTCCATAAACAGAATCTAGGCTCTGGTTTTATTTAGTGTTAAAGTTTATTAAACCTTTCACAATAAAACTAATAATCAGTGTAGATAAAAGTTAAGTTTTGTAGACAAGTATACATATACAAGTATATGTAGTGAATACAAATACATTAAAGTACACATTTGGCATCGGCCGTTTTAAACATCAGTATCTGTTTTATCTCACAAACTTTTGCCTGTAATTTTATTAGAACTTTGTTTTGCATATCATAAAAAGCAAATATGTATTTCTCTAAATGGATTTGTACAAAAATGAACTGTAAATAAATGTTTTTCTTCCTGCTTGAACAGTTGGACTTGTAATTTATTCACAATTTAGATAAAT
Source organism: Hypsolebias coamazonicus (assembly GCA_032273985.1). Taxonomy (NCBI): domain Eukaryota; kingdom Metazoa; phylum Chordata; class Actinopteri; order Cyprinodontiformes; family Rivulidae; genus Hypsolebias; species Hypsolebias coamazonicus. Next base: position 1,938,631 of record JAVCKU010000004.1, read on the forward strand.
GTCACCTGATTATGATTATGATTACTTTTGATTAATTTGATGATGTTTCTTCCAATCGTATGGTCTAGAAGCTATCAGGAATTAGTGAAAGGTTTTTATTGTTATAGGTGATGGAAACTGGAAACATTCAGTGTACTATGTTGCTATGAAATTCTATTTTTCTGAAAATGTCACATTTGCTTAAACAAAACAAATGTAGATTCCTCTGATTCGATAAATCTCTGAGCTGCACCTTCAAATAACTGAACAGATGCATTGTGGACTGGTTTTATTTTGGAGTTGAGCTAATTTAATGTTCAGTAATGATGCGAAGGTGAGTGTGTGTTTTTGTCGGTGTGTAATGGAGACGAGTCTCAGAGAGAGCACCTGATTTCTCCTCCCGACTGCTGCGTGACGATGATCACCCCTAATGCTCGTCATTATAACAAATGACCTGATTACTGCAACTCTGTTTGGAAAACAGACTGGAGACCCAACAAACCAGCGTTAAATGGGACGCCGCTGCGTTTGACACTGTGACACGAACATAATAAAAGGCTTTCGCATCGACTTTGAGCGAGCGAGCAACTGAAGGAATAATTACACATTTCTCTTATGAGTGAATCTGAAGGGCGGCTGGGCTACTCTGCTGTACAGATTTGAGTTTTATATTCATCGCCTGTTTTCAACGATTCTTAAAATCTTTGTCTCTAGTTACAAGTCAGTTGTAGAGTTATGATTAGCTGGAAGTTTTAAAGTGCTTCAACAATCTTTATGATAAGGCATTAATAAAGTAGAACATTTCTGTAAAAACTAATGTGAGTGCTGAAAGGTGAGTTAAATGTCTGTTGGCCTTTGAACATTCAATATTTAAAGAAGAGGCACGAAGCAAAGGGATGCACAGAAAATGCACGACACATTAAAAACCAAAAAAATGCACAAGACTAAAACGTCAAAAAGGCTAAAAAAAAGACAAAAATACATAAACCTGTGTAAGGAGGTGTGAAAAATAAAAGGTTACTTAAAAAGAACGTGATGTGACAGCAGGAATAAAAAGATTAATAAAACAAACATAAGTATACTAGAAAGATAAAAATGATGCATTAAAGACTAAACAAAGGGAAAATGAGACATGTTGCTAAATGGTCAAAATGAAGAGACAAAAAAAATAATGTCTATAAATATAAAGAAAAGGATGCAAACAAAAACAAAAGATGCACAATAAAGACAAAAAACTTTCATTAGGAGACAAACAGAAGAAGATGCAGAAAAGTAAATATGCTGCAGGAGATTTCAAAGACTTCAAAGTTGGACATAGAAAAATAAAGTGATTTTTTTTTTTTATTCATATATAAACGTCACAAAAGCAAATGTGGTCAAAATGTGAATGATGTGAAAAGTTTAAAATGCTGAAAATATGATGCAGTTGTTACAACCAAAAGGTTAAAATAAATGAACAAGAATTATAAACAAGAAAATAAGCTGACTCAGCATTCTCACAACTGTTAATATCATTAATAATAATAAAACTGGAAAGGTTCATTTGAAACGACGTCATTAAAACAGGACTGAAGGAACGGTCTGGTGGAACGGAGTTTGTACAAAAATGTCCAAACTGTGACTCCGACATCATTTTTGAACCTTCAGGATGAAAACTTGTTCTACGCTATTTTAACTATGTTTTTGCAGCATCAGCATAAAATATAAAATATATATATACATAATACATAAAATATATTTTAAATCTTAGACTCATTGTTTTTCAGATGAATAAATTATCCAGTCAAGGATACTCTAGAGTTTTTGGTGGTTAATTTACTTTTTCAGTTTTTTTCATGTGTTCTGATATTTCCACAGTTCTATGATTTAAAGGTAATTTTAGTAAACTTGTGCATAAGCTTGAATCAAATTAAAATCCTAAAACCGACATTGAATTAAGACACTGGTCATAAGAAAACAAAGTTGTTTGGTTCTTTTTAGGACGTAGAGACGTGCATGTGTAAAAAGTGAATACTTGTGCAAACTGACCTAATGAATGAATGTAAGGCTGCCAGCTCGCAGCGCAGGAAGCTGCAGCGCAGCGTTTTAAAGACGAGTACTTTGAAGCAGAATCACTGGGACGTTAGAGCTCGCAGGAAATGAAAGAGTTATTGTGGATAGAAGTAAAATGTGACCACGAGCTTGTTGTTCTTTAATAAAGTGTCATTTCCTGAAGCTGCTGCAGGTGTGACAAACTGAAAGTACTGCAAACTTTCTCACGTCTGAACATTACTGGACCCCCCCCCCACACACACACACACACACAGAGCCGCTGTTCTTTGTGCATCCTGTCAGGATTTTAGTTCAGAGCTGATTGATGGAGTGACCCGAATAAAACAGGATGTTGCATTGTGGGTTTTTTGGAAGATATTTCATTCTTGAGGCGGAAATGGGGACGTTTCTTTTCACCCCGTCTTTCAGGTGTACCCTGCTTGTTGGGCTCTGTCCGTCTCTTGCTCATAGACTGAAACCCTCCGGAGCCAACAAGAGGCCACAATGTGCTGGAAGGGGAGCACTTGAGCTCTGCTGATGTGAACGTGGGGAGGGTCGGGATCCTCATTGTTCCCGGGAGCCTTTGTCTCAGACGCAGCTCCCTTATGAGGGTTAATGAGGACAAATTGGTCCGAGTGTAACAAACGGATTATGGAGTCAGACAAAGGTTTGTATTTTGTGTGCTGGTCTCGCTGGGATCCACCCATCGTCCTCCCATTAAGTCAAACGTCCTGACTGAACATCTCATCGTCCCCGTCTTGTTTTAGGACGACGCTAAGATTTCCACACAAAAATGACGTTTGCATCACGATAAAGTGCAATCAGTGCAGTTCTGATTCTTTCCCACACTGCCCTCTTTATAAAGTCAAACTGTGGACATTAGTGTCAGTGGGCAGTGCTCTGTGGTTGGAGGTTTAAATCCACAATAAGCCACTCACTTCCTATTGACTCTGTGTAATTCCTGCCTGTCAATCAGTCCTGCTTCGACTTGATGTCTTGAAATGTACTTGGGAACCTCGGTAAAAAGACACAGAGGTGTTCCTTGTCTTCTGTGGGTCCAGGTTTTTTTTTTTTTGTAGGGTCGAAGGAGAGGATTCATATCCATTCATATCTCACAAACTCTTAATGGGCTCTAAGCCCTCCAGAAAGAAAGCTCTTTCCTGTGACTAGTCAGCTCCAGTCTTTATTCATCTGTGGCTCTGTGTCAAAAAAGACTGTTGCTCGTTTGTGCCGCGAACAATGAGGAACAAGGCTGAATCTCTGGCTGGGAACAAAGAACGGAAAACAGGCTTTTCACTCTGCAGAACATTAGATTCTGACACATTTTGCTGTGGCAGTTTTTCCCCCTCATCCTGAGTGCTCTGGCTCTGGTCTTATAAAGAGACCACCTGTTGGCAACAAGCCTGTTCTTCATTACTGACAGGCCTATTATCACAGGATGAGGAGCGCCACAGGCTAACTTTTTTAAGTTAACCCTGCTGCAGTTTCTAAACCCTGCCAATTGGGAAACATAGATTACATATTACTGGTGCAAAATCTATTTCTGCTCATAATTTAGTATGTTGCGCGTGAATAAGGGCTGGAAGTACTTCATTCGTGCCTCTGTTAGTCACAAACAGTGGAATCAAAGTGGACAGATTGAACCTTTAACGGTTGCACATTTTCAACCAAATTCACGAGTTTTTATTTATTTGTTCCTTTAAAAAGCAGATTGTAGCTATTTTTCAACTGACGCTAACAGCTACAACGTGCAACATTGCAACGACATGCAAAATAAAAATATTGCAGCAATATGAACGAAAATAATGTATATAGTGTATTTTAAAACTGGATCAAGTTAAAATAGGGGAGTGATGGAGATACACAAATGTTTTCTTCTTTTGAAAGCTGAAGTTTTTATTAGCCACCGCCCAAGACAAAATGACCAACTAGATTTTGTCTGTGTTCATTTGACTGCTCCGCAAAATATCTCATGAATCACTGATTTTAACTAAATAAATTTAATTTCCTGCGTAAATGTAGTGTGAATGCTTGTACATAGTTCCCATGTGACGTAACATTATGTGCATTTCCGGGTTGTCCCCCATTGGAGTGGGTTGATCTACTGTACGTACCTGGGCAGTAGTCACAGCGTAGTTTACATGAGCAGCACCGTTAAGGTTAAGCTAATGCAGCTTGTATCTGCAGTCTATGAGGGACATCTACCTGTATAATATTATAATTACTTACTCTGCCAGTCACCACAACTTTGTTATTTGCATGAAGCGTCCGTACGTCCTTCACAAATCCGTTGAAGCACTGATTATATGCATCCATCGATTTAAGACCACGAAGCTCTGCCATTGTGTACGCACTCCTCGTGTTGACTAAATAATTAACGATGTCATAGTAAGAGATCGGTGGCAACTTGTCAGCGTCGTCAGACATAATTTCTTTCTCCACTTCATACGGATCAACTCCGACCACTGCTATTTTTTGCAGATATCTAGCTCTTGCGCCTTGGTCAAGAGTATCAATATACTTAACTCTGGTTGCTCGTGTCTGTTTGTTCGCCATCTTCCGCCCACTACCATGACGTAAAACCCGGTATTGCGCAATACTGGTCACGTGTGTGGGAACTATGTATTCCCAGAAAGTGGCTTTACACATGCAAAAAGGGACAATCCGTCCAAAACAATCAATCATCATGCATAACAGTCAAAAGTTTTGGGCCAGATGGCCAACTTGCTACTCACAGAAACAGCCTTAGGTCACCAAGGCCAAAATGGTTCAGAGAAACGGTTTGAAAACGCAACCATCCTGGTAGATAAATCACAAGAAAGGGTTAAATCATTTCATCTGGACAGTTGATTTTTGGGAGAAACATTTTGTCTTTCATCTGAAAGACGTAAGTACTATAATACATTATATACCACAAAAAGAAGACAAAACAATGATGCAACAAATATCTGTTGAAGTGTACCCATAAATATCTCTCAATGTCTAGATAGGCCTTCACTTATATTCTCCTCATTGAACACAGAATTTGGGACACATTTGCTCCTTGGCAAGAACACAGAAAACATAGTGATAAAGCTACTGTAAGTTGTTGGGGTAGAAAGTTGAATTGGGATAAAACCAAAGTCTTTATTATTCACACAATATTGGGCAACTGTAAGTAATTGTTTGGCCACTTGCTTCTTATTCTCAGATGATGACCAGCACCATCTATTGCACCAGTTTCTTTTCTAAAACCTCCACAAGACAAGAGCTGAATCTCCATTTCCCTTTAATCAATTCACAATTTATTCCCCTCCCTATTCCAATCTCTCTTCCATTTATTATGCATTATTTGCCCTTTTTAAGCTATTCACAACTAACCGTCTTATCTAATTTGGTATTCGGATATGGTTTGCACTATTGGCTCAATTAATACAGTAGCATGTCCTTTGCAATCCAAGTTGCATAAAAGATACCTCCAGGACACGTTTACACATGCCAAGATGAATCCATACTTTAAGGAATTATTTTATCAGGCAACATGAATTAAAAAAAAAAAAAAAAACAAACAAACAAAAAAAAAAAACAAAGACGACATAGGCTTAATCTTCTACAGGACTGTGCTTTATTTTAGTCTAAGCAGAATATAATGAACTAGAGATCTACAGAGTTCAGGATCACTATGGGAAATATCATCCCGAGTCAGAGAAACAGACCCCAGCCAACGGTAATTCCAATTACATTTCAGCTAAAAAAAAAAAATAAAATAAAAAAAATAAAAAATAAAAAAAAATAATAATAATAATAATAATAATAGGAAAAGGACATAAAACAGTAACTTTTTTTTTTTTTTTACAAATAAATACATGATTATTTATTTTATCATGAATAAAAACAGAGGCATTTATTGTGATTAATTAAACGTGAACAACAACAAATTAAAAGTGAAAATAGTGAAGCTGGAACTGTGATGAGTTGTACACTTACCTAAGTCTACATAGGAACACTTTAAAGGTTTTCAATGTATGTTTGATTAAAGCAAACTGCTCAGCTGTCTGAGTTTGTTTACATTTTGGTCCTTGTAACCAATGAAATGAAGGTCAATGACCGCATTTATATTTGTGTCAGAATGGGCTTGAGGCAAAAACTGATCTAAGTGTTAGTTTTAAAGATCATTTGGCATCCCCAGAATACAGTGTCTGAGCACTGTTCACAGGTAGTGCTGTCAAAGAGAACAGACTGGGTTTAAGGCAGAAATCCCCACTCACTTTTACAAACCAACTTGACGGGAGCGAAGCAATGTCACATGATCTACTGGTGGCACAGTGTCTTTAGTGGGTTGAGTCACATTAACTAGGGAACAGTGGTTAAAATGTCCCCTTAAGTAGGAGCAGAAAACATGAAACGCAGAGATATGCCAACAATGACAAATATCCCTGAAAAAACTAAAGCGCATAAAAGACAAAGATGTTACAGGACACCAACCATGGTAAATTCACAAAAAGATATGCTAGCATCCCAAAACCAAAAGAATACCACATTTGATATTTGTTTTGTTTGTCTTTAGAGACATATTGTTTCCACTCAACTAATGGTCTCAAATAAGATATATGTATATATTTTTAAACAATGTAAATTTGCTTGAACTCAGTTGTCCAATGACTTTTTTTTCAAACATCCCCACACCATGTTTTCAATCACCCCTTTACAGTGCATTTTGATATTTTTTAACTGATTTTACAGCATCCAGTTAAAAAAAAAAAAGTAGTTGAACTCATCTAACCACAGGGGGTTTCACATTAAAAAAAAAAAAAAACAGATGAAAACATTGGATTAAACCTCATGACAACGGGTCTACCCAGCTTCAGCCAATAAAAAAAAAAAAAACCCACAAAGACAAAAACATAAAGAACCATCTCCCAACATCAGTTTAAAAAAAAAAAGTGTCACTATACAAGAAATAAAATCATGTTATCTTCTGCTTTTCATAAATTATTTCATAATGTCCTTGTCTTAGTTTCACTGAAATATATTAACTATTTATTTTCAGTTGCTTTCTTTTTATGTTTGAACATGTTCTAATGTACGACCTATAAAGAAAGTTAAACATAACTGAAAAATAAGCTATATTATATGTACAGGTATAATGCAGCTGTCAGATTAGGAAAGCAGTGGTAGACTGGGTCTGGCAGGCACGGGCTTTTGCTGGACTCAACTATAATTTCTTTCTTGTTTGCCCCCACCTCCATCCCCAGACTAACCATGTGTGTATAGTTCAACCTTATGAATTAAATGCTTGATACCAAAGTGTTTTATGTACATGCTAAACAAATTGTTACCTGGAGTTTCATTATGTAAAACCACCTTCTGTAAATGCTATAAGCCTCAACTTTTCCTTCTGAAGAGTTTCTTTTTTTAAGTCTGGTGCTAGCGAATGCACTCATTCTTCTCTTTTCTTTCTCGCTGTCAAGCAGAAAGTATGCAGACGGATGAACTCCACTGTTGCTGCCATATCTGTTCATCAGCTCCAATTGAACTAATCCAATTACCGTACAGGCAATCGTTCTTCTGTCAGAAAAATCATGGCATGTCGGTGTACACAGAATCTTAATTAACGGATCACTTTGAGGCTGTGGCTTAGGTTTGACACTAAGTCAGATACTTTCTAATCCTTGGTCTGATGCTTAGGGGTTGTAGGATGCATGTTCACAGCCCAAACCTAAGGGGCTTAAAAGGACTTAAACTCTCCTAAATCCCTGCACTGCTGTGGATACATTTTATAGTGACATCATTGTCCCACAGAGTTGAGCTTCTCAACACAAGTTGCTATAGAACCTTGCCCTTTTTTAACGTTTTCAAGGCTATTTACATTAAGAAATAATATTATTGATTAAAAAAAAAAGTTTCCACTTTTTCACGTTGTTTCTCTCAGCAGTGCTGTTGAATATATTTGCACACTTCCAACCATACTTTACGGCGTTGGCTGATGGATTGTTTTCTTGTTACTTTTGAAATTGGAGGATGACAGTTTAAGTCAAAACTTTGATTCTGGTGGTTAATCAGACTTTCTGCCCAATCAGCATTCTCCACATCAAGAAGCAGTGCCAGGGCTTCCACTGAAACACATTTATGTGCTGATCTTCTTTAGAATCAGGCGTAAGGCAAAGCTCAGAACCTCTCCACTAATCATGACATCATAAAACCCGATGCCCTGAGTATTGGGAGTGATTTTGTGGAGTTTCGATTTAGCACACAGCACCCCCATCACCCAGTGCCTCTTTCCAATATTCCCCTTTTTTTTCCTTCCCAAATTCCATTTTCACAGCAAAACCCTTTCTGTGCCAAAATGAGATGACGGAACAGCTCCCTCCCAAAGCAGCTATTAAATGAGAGGCATTAATTTCTTTCCTCCTGTCCAACAGGTTCCTTTAATTATCTCTCCTCTTTCAGTCAATTACATTTCACTTCCTTTCCCTGACAATCATTGCTATTTCAGGGTGAGTGTTATGCACCCAGAGGATTGGGTATTCATGCTCTAGCAGTCTGTCTCTCTCCGTCCTGCCATTGGCTACAACCCTCTAGGGATATATGATACTCCAAACTACAAGCTGAGTGAGCACAGTGGCAGCTAAAATGGGTATAATGTGTGTACACCATTTCAAGTTCAGTCTAGCCTCACTTGCGTTTTGTAAATGTTTATTTAACAAGAAATTGCTTGAACCTAAATGCACCACTGACTGGGAGTTAGCGCACTATATTCACAATTAATAGTCTGTTTATGTTTCAGGCTAAAACTAAAGAAGTCAAGTTACATAAATTGTATTTAAATGTGAGGGCAAATGTCAAATCATAGTTTGGCAACAACTTGGTGAGTGCTTGCTGGGTCAATATTTGTCAGTGATCATAAAGTAGGAACATGGCACCAACTAAAACCAGAGAGAGGCTAAAAGCAAAGCGGGTCAAAACACGTAGGACAAAGGGAGGGGATTCTGAAAAAAAAATCCTATTATTTATCATTTAGTTCCAGAGTATATTACTTGAATGCTTCACACATCAGCATCACCCAGCCAATGGTGTAAAGGTATTCTTAGCACTCTTGGTAAAAGTGTTTAAGTGCTGGTTTCGCATTGCCTAATTTAGCCCTGGCATAGCAGGTACATGCTACATGAATGCTGCACTATTAGCCAAGCTAGTCAGCAGGAGACTAGGCTGGGCTGGGTTTTGGCTCACTGGGAAGTCAACGTGCTATTAGTAGAAGGAACCGAACACCATCCGATAGAAGATGGAGAAGTTCAGTGGAGCATGCATCCAAGATCCATGATGTGGAGTGAATTTGAGTGATTGCCTAGACAAGCATAGGACATTTGATTGCTCGTACTGTACATCAGTATGCCCAATGAGCAGCTCAGCTTAAAATTGATAATAAACACAAGCTGTCTGAACCACTTTATGCAATTTCCAGCGTTTGCCAAAACTTTAAATCAAAAACAAAGAAACAAGTGCATGGTTTTACCAGGTTTTTTTTTTTTTCTTTACAAATCCATTAAAAACTGTTACTGTAGTTGACACATTTGTTTTAATATTGAAGCACTGTGCTTCTACTTTTGATAATGTTGAACAAACTGTGCTTTGGAACTGTCTTAGTAGGGATACTATAAAGAAAACAAAATAAGTGCTTTGTAAAAAAACAGGCTGACTTCTATAGTTGACTGCTGAGAGGCAATTGTGCTGCACATAAAATGAACTACAATGACACAGACCAAGCTTGAGCATTTTTCTGTAACATTGACAGTTTTGACCCAGTTTAAGTAATAACTGTGATGAAGAAAACCCCTCCAAAATCAGTTTTTTTTTTTTTGGTTCTTTCTTTTTTCTTTTAGTGATGTCGATCTGTTCTGTAATTTCCCCACCTCATGGAACATGGAAGGGTTTGTTGCACATCTCCCACCAACTCTTCGGGTAAATTTAGCTGTATTATTGGTGCCAGGTCAGCTGTCAGCCGCCTTGCCAGGGAGAAGGCACAAACATAATTCTCCCTAATCTTCCTTCTGTCATCCATGTGCATGAGGGGGACCATCTCTGCCGTCATTTGGTCCAAGTGATTATCCCAGCGATTTTTCACTTGGTTGCTGCTAACGTATAGAGGCTGATGATTACACTGTGATTAGGGAAAGGTGAAATAGCATCTCTAATATGGTGCTGGAGATAATTGAAGGGTAGTGAGAATGGGCAGTAGCCACGTTCGGAAATTCTCTTCTGGGGGTTGGGGGTGGTGAACAGTTGTGTTGTGGTTTGGAAAAGGCAAGAACAGCAAGAGTGAGGCAGTAAAAGGCATGGCAATTTCATGGCTGGAAATAAAGACCTTCAGCTTGTTTAGATGACAAAGGCAGTGCGTTGCAAAAGAAAAGAAAAATGTCTGATCAGTTCATAAGCAATTTGATGCCAGCCTTGCCTGCATTTGAATTTAAATAATTTGAGAAAGGTCTTGGCAAAAAGGAGATTCTTAGTAAATATTCTAGTAAGACAAGGGTCTAAAGGACTTGAGCTTAGTCCTTAATAACCCCTAAATCTGGTTCTTTCATAACATACAACGCAAATTCAGTGTTTGCCACCAGCAGCTTGATTACTGCTTCTAAATTTTTCCGTTAAATTATTCTGCTACAACCTAGAAGCATCATTTAAAATGATCTCAATGTGATAAGTTGGTGACATTTTGACACGTTCCTGTTGCTTTCCCACCTTCTTGCCCTGCCGCTTAATGCCAGCTGTCAGTGCTCAGAGGGTTGGATGTGAGCTGGTGTTCTGCAGAGAAAACTGGGAAGTGCTCGTAGTGACTAAAAACACCAATGTTTTTTCCCTGAAGACTGACTCCAAACATATTGATCGAGTTTTTACAGAGGAGTCTACATGCACAGCTTTAAAACAGTCAAAATAAAGGCTATGGGACTCTAAATCAAGCCATGACAGCACTAGAGTGCTTTGCTCTGTCAGTGTCGGAAAAGCTACAGGCAAGCTGAATGATGGGGAAGACTGGCTGTTAGACTGAATGTAGATCTTTCCTGTTTTAGCAGTAGCTTTTTTCCCCATGAACTCTGATGAAAAAACAGTTCAGTGAACATGTTTATAGTGGAAGTTGTACTTGCAGAGCTGAATGAGCTCTAAAAGCCTTAATTACCTTAGCATCAATGCAGTAAATTCAATTTATATTCCGAGTAAGGTTTATTTTTATATGCCATGAGACAAGAGTGTTTATTTTTCAGTTTTGGAGCACCTTCGGTGGACAAACTCGACCTTTGAATGTTGTTCATAAGCATTCTGCTTTGCAATGATTAGGACTGGGTTCATTCTGCTGGCAGTTTCAGTAGCTGTCGCCTTACTCCTCTTCTCTTTCCTTTTCCACTTATCCCCTCATGGTCATCCATCGTTCTTCTAACCATTTTTGTTTAAGAACTTGCGGCTTCATAGTTTACACTTTTGATGCAATACAAAAGTCAGGGGGGGGAAGCCACCACATGTCCATTTTGCTTGGTCTTTACAGTGGATTGTCGCTTGAACACAAAAGGCTAGCGAGAAGCCTTAAACATCTGCACCCTGTCCAGCACAGACATCAGTAAGTTCATTCTCTTTTCTTTTTTTTTTTTTTTTAATCGCTCTCGCTCGTGTTCCATATTTGCCCATCAGAGCAGTCCTTTTTATTTTTTAGCTGTCAGAGAGTGCAGTGTCTTGTACATCATGATGAGTGAGCTATCCAGTGGCTGATACCTTAACATCCAACAGAGAATGTGTTTTCCTGCTCATAGGCGTGGGTGAGTGCTGTTCAGTACTTCACCTTTTACCCTCTTATCATTGCAATGTAAATACTTCTTCTTAAAGAACAGCAAAAGTTTGCAAATGTACAATTATTTTGTTTGTTTGTTTGCTTGTTTCTTCTTTTATCCTCTACACTATGTCACTATTCTACAGCCGGGTGCTAAATCAGGATCCAGAGCAAAAGATATGCCCCTAAACTACGGTTCCATGTCATGTTTGTATACATTATTTCCATTTCCTTTACTTACAATAGGCCACTGGATATTGATTTAATGATTTTTTTTTTTACTATGAGTAAATTGTAATACTTGCAGCTACAAGGTATGAGTTTTTAAATATATATATATTTATATATTTATATTTTTTTAAAAAGCGTTTAGTCCTTTGGTCCCTATTTCCTAAGGAATGATGCATGTAAATTATCCTGGATTCCTCACTCCTTTCGTCGTCTTCTTGTTTTCTTCGTCGATCCAGAGCTTGCCCTGTCACAGAGCACAACACCTGTGTAGGCACAAAAACCAAAATGGCAGCAGGCTGGTGTGTGTGTTTGTGTATATTTGTGTGTGCGTGCACACGCATGAGTTTGCTTCAGTACTTGTGTTGGCATTTGCACGTATTTATACATGTACAAAGTTTTTTTTTTTTGTTTTTTTTTTTTTTTTAATTTGTTAAGTGTAGCTTTCCTTAATAGTTGTATGTTTGGTTTATTTTTTTTTTCCACATGAGTTTATCTGTATCCTGTGTCAGTATGCATGCTTTGAGCATAATGAGTCTATAAAGTGTTCTTTTTTTTTTTTTTTTCATCATGTCTAAAAAACAGCATCAAAAAGTTGGTCTGCAAAAAATCTTCTTCCATATACGCCAAAGCAAACCAGGGAAAAAGAGGCATTTGCGAAGGGGGG
>JAVCKU010000004.1:2048451-2075611 GCA_032273985.1 Hypsolebias coamazonicus
GGCAGATGTAGAAAATCAAGAACAGGAACATATCAGCATTGGTTTTTGCCAGGATTCCAACAATTTTCACGAGACTTACCGGTTGTTTAAAATACTGTATACTGTATATAAATACAGTAGTTTGATTACAAAAGCATTACTTTTTTAAGTGGATGGCTTTAAATACAGTAATGGGTGCTTTACTCGTAGCGTCCAATCAGATGCGAGTTATTTAGATTGACCAATGAGACGCGTCGTTGCTCAGAGAGAACCAATCAGCTTTCAGCGTCGACAGTAGTGATCCGGGGCAGCTAGCTCCACTGTGGCTGGCTCCACTCCCTCTGCAGACTGACCTCCGCTCCCAACATGGCTGGTGTTCGAGCCTTTGGTATTCTCTCTGGATTTTTGGCAAGGCGATATGCGCTTATGTCAGGTAGTATCGACCTATTTTTAGGTTCAACTGCAGGGAAAACAAGCGCGGGGAGTTATGGAAATACTCAATTAGCAGTGTCCTTAGCAGAAAATTAGCTTGTTTGTGGATGCTAGCCTGGATATTATGCAGACATGTGAGAAATGTGCAGTAGTGCATTCCAGAACACAGTCTTTTTGATGTTCCAACAGAAGTCTATTAATAACAGCTTAAAAGGAAAAAATATAACTTTAAACCCTCTTTATAAGCTGATAACTTACGTATAATACTTGTACTGTGTGCTAACTAGCTTGATGCTAAGGGAACATTTAGAGCTAAAAGAGCCCGGGTTCAAAATAAATAGTTAGATTTGATTGTTTCGCTTTAAGTCCTAACTTTGCGCTGTTGACTAAACCCTATTTGGAAACTTTAGACTGGTATTGGAAGTGTTTGCCATTCATTTGCCATTGTGTTGGCCGCAGGCGGAAAAAGTAGGTGAAGGGTCATTTTCTGTCAGGAAGCCTGGAATGGCTGAGACCTGTTGAGGTCATGGCAGTCACGTGACCACATATCGTATACACCTCACATGTTCAGTTTATAAAGTAATTTCAGGCGTTATTTAATATGTTATAATATTGGAAAATTTTGACATTGATAAGGAGGTTTAGTTATGTTTGCTGAAATTGATTTGTTGAAATGTGAATTTGTCATAGCCAGTTTTGTATGTTTTTGTTATTGTTAATTAAAAAAAAAAAAATTTCAGGCGTTATGGTTATTGCTGTCCGCCGAGGGCAATAATGTTTTGCCCGTGTGCGTGTGTTCGTTTGCCTGTTTGTTAGCAAAATATTTCATAAACCAGGGAACTGATTTTAATTTTATGATCAGTTAGTAATTACTGAATGTGCTTATGATTAAAGTTTGGAGTCAACCCCCTTCATTTCCCACAGCTTATTGACTTCAGCAAACACAAAGGTGACTTTAAATTAGCCAGTTTTACAGATATGAAGCTAAAATTTGATGTTAGTCACTGAGAGTCATTGCCAACACACTGATCATGTGAAGTCTGTTTTTAACATTTTAGCATTAACTGCTTATCTGTTAGCAGATTACAATGAAACCTTCCATGTGCTGGCGGCTGTGAAGCAGTGGTAGGGCACCTGGCTTGGGACCAGAAAGTCACAGGTTCAGTTCCCGGCCATGCCTTTATGTCGTGACATCCTTGAGCAAGACCCCTGCTCCCCGGGCTCTTACAAAGCTGCCCACTGCTCCACCTGGGTGTACCTCATGTGTGATGGGTTAAATACAGAGAACTAATTTTGTCATTGTATGGGAACACCAAGATGACTACTGTATACGCATCGATCACATTTGAATTGAAAGTAGTTGTTGAATGTACATATTTCACTCAATAATATTTAGTCAACTCAAATTTAAGATAGACGGCACACACAGCTGATTGATTTTAGCCAACATAGCTGTAACAGTCTGTTGATATTTTTTTATATTAAATTTGTTGTGGTTGTAGCTGAGAGTAATTCACAGCACATGCTCAAAAAATGCTACATATTTTATGGCATCTTTGCTCAAAACTTCAGCCTCAGATGACTGTCAGGCTGTTAGCAAAATATCTCATAAGACACTGGAAAGATTTTGGTGAAACCCTCAAAGAAATCATTGGACAACTCATTAATGTTTGGGGTCTCAAGATGGACACTGCAGCTTTTGGCAAACACAGAAATGGCTATATCTCCATTTTACAAATACTAAAGATGGTGGTCTTTAGCTGGGAGTCATTCACAACATACACACTCGAGTGCCAACAAATTTTGCTAGATCGTGTAATATCCCATGAGACTGTAGCATAATGTACAATGTTTGACCAAAAGAGCTATAACTCTCATCTGGTTGATCTTGGTTTAAAACGTTTGCACAAAAAGTGACAGACAATGTGCCAAATGTATGTTTCAAGGAATCCTGGGGGTTAAATGTGTGTGAGTAGATCGTAATATTTAGAAATATGTGTTCAGAGTATTGCAGGAAGTACTTGAACTGTAATAATGTGCCGTTGTGTTTTTGTTTTTCCAGGCAGTACTTTTCGAACCTTCTCAGTAGCTCCTGCCATGCTCGGTAATTTAAAAAGATTTAAGTAAATGTGATTCATTTAGCCTCCATGCCTTGCCCACTGACATATTTTAACTTTTCTTTGTTCGTTTTTAGCTCGAACCCATGTGAATTATGAAGTCAAGGGTGATGTTGCTGTTGTACGAATTAATGACCCAAACTCCAAGGTGTGAGCTCATTTGAAGCAAATCCAGAACTTTTCACTTTTAAATTCTGCAGAATAATAAATATATTATAACATATGCATATAACGTATGTTTTCCTCCAGGTGAACACACTGTCCATTCAAATGCAAAAGGAGATGACAGAAGTAATGAATGAAGTGTGGGCCAATGATGCCATCAAAAGTGCTGTCCTCATCTCCTCCAAGCCAGGATGTTTTATTGCAGGAGCTGATATTAAGTAAGAGCTGACTCCCATGACTTGTTCTGTAATTTTACCATAATAATAAGAATAAATTACCATTAAATCTATTTAAATGCTCCCTTGTACACCTGAACAGTATGATCCAGGCCTGTGACAGTGTGGAAGAAGTTAGTAAACTTTCTCAGGAAGGTCAGAAGATGTTTGAGCAGATTGAAAACTCTCCAAAGCCCATTGTTGCTGCCATCAATGGTTCTTGTCTAGGAGGAGGCTTAGAGGTAAGGGAAAGTACTTTTAAGAGAATGACCTAATAACTGCCTTCTATAACAGGCTGTTAGTTTGCCATTGCCTGCCAGTACAGAATTGCAACAAAGAGCAAGAAAACAATCTTGGGTACTCCTGAAGTAATGCTCGGTCTTTTACCTGGAGCCGGTGGAACACAGAGACTACCAAAAATGGTTTGTATCCAATTATATTTCTCTTTTTACTATTTGTCCCCACTTTCAATGTTCTCTCTAGTCCTCAGAATTTGTGTGTAATTAGCCGTGGTGGAGAATGGCTGCATACTGGATCAATACTTTTTAAACCCTGAAAGTTTAGCAGCATCTACTTTTACTCCTGATCTCATAAGGGGTTGTCTGCCACAAAGCGTAAGCCAGTCTTTCTCTTGTGGTGGTCTCAAGCCCGGGTAAATGTCCACTACAATTTAAATGTAAAAATAATTCTTGATTGTTTTTACAGGCTGTACAACAATTTTTTTGATTGACCAATCCAGTAGCAGTTTAGATACATAAAATATTGATGATATATATGGAAAGAAAAGCAAATGTAAATTTCACATTGAAACAGATATTAGTAAAGACCTAACACTTTATATATATTTGTCATTCATTCAACCTTTATTTCTACAAGTTAGTCCCATTGAACCTCGGGGACTCATTTACAAGAGAAACTTGACTTTAACAAAGAATGATGACAACAGTGGACAATCATAAAAGAGGCATACAAATTATTATTATTATTTTTTTTTTTTAACAAATTGAAATAAAATAAAATGACAACCAAAAGGACAGTCTAAAGGAAAAAGTATGGTAGCAAAAAATAAATAAATCAGCTAGATTATAAGGCGGTGTAGAAAACTAAAAACAGGAACATGTCTGAATTGGTTCTTACAGATGTTTTATTTCAACTTTTTGAAAAGGATGCACATCACCCGCTACCTTTTGCACCACAGGTTTAGACTAAGGTTGTCTTTTGTTGAGAAATTATAGAGTTCTTGTTGTTTGGGTTGAAAATAAACATAATTAATGTGTGAACACAAAGTGTGAGTTGTGAATGACTCTTAGCTACTGCCCCATCAAGTGTAATCTGAGTATTTGAAAATTAACTGAGGTCTTGTCATTTTATGTAACTTACTGTCAACTAGCCATGGTGGCCATGTTGAATCAAGTGTACTGCAGAAGTTAATCAGTTGTAGATGTACACACAACAATTTGCATTTCATAAAATCCATCCTCTGGTCCATGAGATGTTTCCATGACAGAAAGACAAACAAGCACACAGAGACAGGCAGAAACAACACTGCCCATCTTTACTGGCAACTAATAATCAAAAAATTAAAAAAAAATCTTTGGGCCTTGTCGACTGTTTTGATTTACAAATGATCTGAGCTTCTCAAACTGACTGAGTGACTCAGTTAACCAGTCTTCTTGTGTCTGCTGTCACATTTTGTAGGTTGGTCTTCCCAGTGCCTTTGACATGATGCTAACAGGACGAAACATAAGAGCAGATAAAGCCAAGAAGATGGGGCTTGTCCACCAACTTGTAGACCCTCTTGGTAAAAACTCGACAACAAACTGCTTTAGATAAATGCTTTAAAGTAATATTTATTGTAAGTAGGGGTTTGTAAACTGAGCCTTTCGCTTTGCATCTTTGAGTGAAGAGGATTTAAAGTTATGGTTTGTGTTCTAGGGCCGGGACTGAAGAGTCCAGAGGAAAGAACTATTGAATACCTGGAAGAAGTTGCTGTTGAATGTGCCAGAGGCATCGCCAGTAAGAAAATTCCTCTCCACAAAGAGAAAAACATGATGCAAAGTAAGTTCCTCTTTATTTGGTGTTCATATCTGCTGTCACAAAGTCAGCTCTTTGTCCTAACCACATACTGATGCTCTAACTGTAGAAATTCAAGACTACGTGATGAGCTTTGAGTTCGTACGGAATCAAATTTACAAAACAGTCCATGGTAAAGTCATGAAACAGAGCAAAGGGCTTTATCCAGCTCCCCTAAAAATCATTGAAGTAAGTCCAGTCTCCTTCGTGCAGTTTCTTTTAACAGTTTTACTGTTCGCTGCTTTTATAATTAAAATGTCTTTGTTGTGTCTTCCAGTGTGTGAAGACTGGAATTGAACAGGGGCCTGCTGCAGGATACCTGGCGGAGTCTCAGGTGAAGTTCTCCTGCTTTCAGACTCGTTACTAAACTGTTTTGGGTGATTTGTCTGACACCTGTTCACGCTCTGTACACTACGTACACAAAAACATTTTGTGGGCGAATGTGAAATATTTATGATTTATTCTGTACGTACAGAACCTTCTACTGATGTTTTTATAACAGGGCTATTCAACTGGTGGCCCGGGGCCAAATCAGGCCCACGGGTGAGCTCAGTTCGGCCCAAAAATGTGTTCATATTTCAATAAAACTAGATGTTAAACTGTAAAACAAACTTCCTTAATGACACTAACTGCTGGATGTCCGGCCCTTGAGCAGTTTAGTTGATTTTTGGGAATCCCATGGGTCACGGGATTCCCACAGGATGAGAGTCAACTTTAATGTTACTTGTGTGATTGGGATGAGACAAGATTTTTTTTTATGTGGGAGTGGGACGGGAATGAAAATCCTCTGCCGTGTCACCCTCTACCTCTGAAGGTGGTTTGAGTTGAAACGAGCACTGACTTCAGACACAACAGCTGAAAATGATTTCTGAATGTTCCCTCCTGTAAACTCAACATAACATTTTCACATTTGTCACAGAGTTTCGGCGAGTTGGCGAAGACGTCAGAATCAGCAGCCCTGATTGGTCTGTATCACGGTCAGGTGGCGTGCAAGAAAAATCGCTTTGGGCCTCCTGAAAGAGAAGTAAAGTAAGTGTGCACGGCTGTGGGAGGACCGGCACCTTAATGGTCCGTTTTATTTCTGACCAGTTCGGTTTAAGTCTGTGCTGGTGGTGATGAAGCTGGGACTGTCGTTACTGGAAGGTCCATTTTATTTCTTTAATTTTCAGAACTCTGGCCATCTTGGGAGCAGGTCTGATGGGAGCAGGTATCGCCCAGGTGACCGTGGACAAAGGTGTGCACACAATCCTGAAGGACACCACAGTGGAGGGGCTGGCCAGAGGAGAGCAGCAGGTTTATAAAGGGTAGGCGCATTTTCACATCAGCTGCGTCCAGACTGACTGTGCACAGGCGTGTGCATAACTTCTTCATTTAACCTACCAACTGCCCAGAGTTAGAAAACAGCTGTTCATCTTTTTTAACTTTCATTTTAATCGAGGCTTAATGACAAGGTCAAGAAGAAGAGCATCACTTCGTTCGAGAGAGACTCCATCCTGTCCAACCTGACCGGCCAGCTGGATTACCAGGGCTTCGAAAAGGCTGACATGGTCATTGAAGCAGTGTTTGAAGACATCAGCATCAAGCATGCTGTGCTGAAGCAGGTGGAAGCTGTAAGTCAGAAACCAGCTGCCAACTGGCACTTTTCCTCCTGATTAGCTGCTTTTGTTGGACCACGTCTGCAGACTTTGTATTGTGATTCAACACTCCTTTCCCTGCAGGTGGTGCCCCCTCACTGCATATTTGCGAGCAACACGTCCGCTCTGCCCATCAAGGACATTGCTGCTGCCAGCAAAAGACCAGACAAGGTTTGGACTTGAGAGCTGTTTGCTTTCTAATTCCAAAGATAACTCTTGACTGTGCATCTTTTCTGCTTGTCCTCAGGTGATTGGGATGCACTACTTCTCTCCAGTGGACAAGATGCAGCTTCTGGAGATTATAACCACAGATAAGACGTCGAAGGACACGACGGCCTCGGCTGTGGAGGTCGGCTTAAAGCAGGGCAAAGTCATCATAGTTGTCGGGGTGAGGTTTTCTGTTTATCTTTCTTTTGTTCCATCTTTCCTTCTTTCTCTCTTTGTAATTATTAACGTATCAAAAAGTGTATAAAGGCTTAAAGCCGATCCACAGGTGCTCTAAAATGACCAGATTCTTTCTGTGGAGCAGCAAACTTTGTCTTTTGTCAGTTTACCAAAAACTGGCGTTACCGGTACCTTACTCATGAGAGAGACAAACTTATTAATTTTAACGTTGTGATCTGCTGAGCACAAAGATTACACAAACTATAAAGAAGAAAAAGGTGAAAATGGCAAACACAAGAGCAGGACTCTGACAACTGGCTCCAGTCAACCAGCTGGTCAGAGCTGATGCTGTGCAGCGTTTAGTATTCAGCTCAGCATCAGGTCAAAGGTCAAGTTCTGGCATAAGAATTAAAATGTTACTGAATGTCTTTGCAGGATGGACCTGGGTTCTACACAACAAGGTGTTTGGCTCCCATGTTGGCTGAAGCTGTGCGAGTACTGCAGGTCAGTCGTGCTGCGGTCCAGTTTAGTCGTTAACTGTCTGCACTTTGAAGCTGAGCTCGAGTCAGAGCAACTGTTACTCCTCAGTAATCCATCCTTGTCCACGTGCAGGAAGGTGTTGACCCCAAGAAGTTGGATGCCCTCACGACAAGCTTTGGGTTCCCAGTGGGTGCTGCCACGCTAGCAGATGAGGTGGGCATTGATGTTGCGGCGCACGTAGCTGAAGACCTGGGCAAAGCTTTTGGCTCCCGCTTTGGTGGTGGAGATGTGGGGGTTCTAAAAACCATGGTGGACCTGGGATTTAAAGGTACGCTTCAGACTCATTCCAGCACTGTCCCCACATTTAAAGGAAGTGAGTAGTTGGGTTTTGATTTGTTCAAACTTTTAAATCTGTTTTTTATTTTTTATTATCCTTTTGTGCAGGACGTAAATCAGGAAAAGGTTGCTACGTCTACCAACCAGGACGCAAGGTCAAAGAAGTCAACCCAGAGATTGGAGACGTTCTTGATAAATTTAGGATTACACCAAATCCTGCTGTGTAAGACCAAGTATAACTGTTACAAACGTTAGACATGAAGAAGTGAACGCCCTCCTCCTTCACACGTTACTGTAAACACTGTTATCACTAGGAGGCTAAAACTCTACTCGTGATGGCAGACTGCAGCGGTTTCCTGACACTTTGCTCAAATGATCAGATTTATGCAAAGTTTAGTTTAATCTGAGAACCTTCAACACTTCCAGAACTTTTTTTTTTCCCACTAATTTCAAACGTTTAAATTGTGTTTCTTGTTTTGCAGCTCATCAGACTCTGACGTGCAGTTCAGGCTTGTGTCACGGTTTGTCAACGAGGCCTTGCTGTGTTTGCAAGAAGGCATCCTGAACGGCCCGCTGGAAGGAGACATCGGGGCTGTGTTTGGGCTCGGCTTCCCCCCCTTCCTTGGAGGTCAGAGTTGTGCTCGATAAAACATGAACTCATCATTGAACAGACCTGAACGCTCTGTTGTAGTTCTTACAGTTAAAAGATTATTCGACTAAATGATGTAATTACAAAAGATGTACTTTGCAAACAGTAAAAAACAAAAAGACATTTGCAGTCATGGAAGCTGCTACAAATAAAGACTACGTTGTTGGGGTTTTCTTTGATAAAAAAAAAATTGATACTTTTGATTATAATATACTACCACAAAAAAAAAAAAAAAAATACAAAGATATGGTATAAGAGGGCTAGCTCTGTCTAAATAGCTTTTTTTAAAATAGGAGTTCCTCAAGACTGAGTACTAGGACCAGTGTTATTTCTGTTGTATGTACATAAATGATATTTGCAAAGTCCATACTGTTTGTACTTTTTACAGTTGATACAAATTTGTTTTGACATTATTCAATTCCTCTTTGCAAATGATGTTACAATGAAATAATTTAATAATGTATTGTTAATGGATTTACATTAAAACCAAATTTAAAATTTTGAAAAAATTTAATTAACTCAACAACCAAACTTGTGACAAATGATGTTGAAACCGTTTGAAATTGTTTGAGTAATTATGGACATAAAATTTGTTTGGAAATCACATAAATAATAAATAAAAATCTCAATCAATGGCAATGATGATGTTTAATGATGTATTATGTGAGGCTTCATTATTTGCCTTCTATTGTTTCTATACAAAACTTCCTGTTTGGAAGTGTGGAGGACAGCATTACAAACACTAAATCTGTTTTTATTCTTTAAAAAAGGCCAAACAGATTATGAATAAAACAACTTGTAGAAAAACAACGTATTCAACTATTTTCAGTTAAATGCATTAAAGTTTCAAGATTTGGTAGATTTTTTTTTTAATCTCTACAATTAAGTATGAAAGAGGAAAACAAAGAATTACCGGACAAATTCACAGAGAAATTTAAAAATATCTTTTAACTCCTCAACAAGGAGACATTTGTCTGAATTTGGAAAAAGAAAAGTATGTAGTAGAAAATGTAACTTCAGTGATGTGTTGCTCATTTTGTTAATTGCTGCTTTGTTTTTCTAATACGAGCATTTAAATGATTCTATTTTTTATATTTTTTGTTTCTCAAACGTAAAGACGATTTGTGTGAAGGGTTTAAGTTTTGTGTTCACCTTTTTTTCACACTTGTGTGTGAAACACATCTTGGACTTTGCTCGTCGGTCGGTTTGGGTTTTTGTTTTGTTTTTAAGTAAACGTACAAATTAAAAAATTGTGAACAGAATTTGTTGAAAGACTCGTCACAGATTTGTGAAGGAACAAAGTCAAGACGCTGAACTTGCATTGTTTGTTGTAATAAAACGTTAACTGGAGATCTGAATGCTTCCAGGACCTTTCCGATTTGTGGACACCTTCGGCGCAGACAAGCTGGTCGAGAAGATGAGGCAGTTTGAAGCCGTCTACGGGAACCAGTTCACGCCGTGCCAGCTCCTCCTGGATCACGCAAAAGATTCCAGCAAGAAATTTCACGTGTGACCGACTGTCCTCGTGCGCCAGGAGCTCCGAATCAACTCGTTGCCACTAGAACGTGCCTAACAGACAAAGTGACAGTTTATTGGGTACACCCACCTCAGGGTGAATCAAGCTGCTGCTCCTCTTGGAGGATCCGGTCTGTGGCAGCCTTTATCGTTTCGCTGCTACTGAGCCATGACTGATTTTAAAAACGGGCCCTCTGAAGAACTGGATGCTGACGTTTCTTTCAACCAGGTGTACCCAATAAACTGGTTGTAAAAGTAGAAGGTGGATTTACTTTTTTTTTTTTTTACTTCAATATTGACGTGATGTTAATTAAGGGGCAATGGGAGGTTAATGATTGAAACGTTTCATCTATAAAAAGATTTGTGGAAAAGTGGTGGCCTCTTCCAGCTGCCAGCTGAATTATTACTGATGAATGTTGGAAGGTACCGTATGTGGTTCATAAGTGTCTTTTTGTACATTAAAGGCTTCCTTGCTAGGTATGGACAGTTATGTAAATGTTAAACTGCAATTAAAAAAATGTTAGAGGAATTCCTGTTTGATTTTGTTTTGTTTGTTTCAAAGTTGGAAGAAAATTTAACAAAACTGCAAATCTAAAAACCATTAAAGCAGAATAATAAAACCAGGTGTGTGAGTTTTGGAACAGCTGTATAAAAACATCATGAAAACAAAGGTTGCTGTATTTTAGAGCCACCGTGGAGAAGTTTCTCCTGGGTTCTGACCAATCCAGAAATGGGACTGGGGGAGATGGTTGCACCGTGGTCCTGATCTCCACACACACTTGATCAAACCTTAAAAAATGTCAGCTGAGTTTCTGGTTCAGGTCAAGTGGCTGTGGTGGCCATCTTGAAGTTCAGCTGTAGATGTTCACTGAGTCCTCACTTTCTGAAGGTTTCACTATCTCCAGTACTTCATGAGATATTCTGCTAACAGACTGATACCAAAGTTAAGATGTTGCACAACGCTTGGGGTTCAAGTGTTGTGTGTGACTCAGCAGCTTAACCTGTAAACTTGACAACTATCGAGTTACAGCCAGTCTTTTGAGATCGCTTTGCTGTGTCGGCCATCTTGAATTGGACCGACTCTAAAAGTTTATTAATAGCTGCAAGTTTTATCACAATTCTTTCAGTGGCAACAAGTGATACTCCTCTATCCATCTTTTTGACCTCTTGATCCTGTGGTGAGCTGGTCCAGTCTGGTGGACGAGTCCACTCAGCTCCAGAGAAGTCAACTTGATGGTTGTGTAGATGATGGGAATGTTCTGTATGAGTGATATGACAACGTTCTGTCCCTGCATCACCAGGCTGGACCTGCTGTAAATTGTAAAGTGGCCCCTGTGGACTCTACAACCATCCATCTATTCACTCATGGGGCCATGTTGTTATGATGTTCTGAAGGAACGTCTTGATGTCTCCAGGTCTCTTTAGTGTATTCAGATGTTCTCTCGCTTGACAGCAGTTGTCCTTCAAAAATCAACGTCCTTGAAGATCTGCATGAAATCCAGGTCCTTTAACTTTTCACACGTCCTCCATAATGGCCTGGTCCAGGTCTTCTCTCTGCTGCGTGGACATTTTAGTGACTTCTGGCTGAAGTTCAACAGCTGCTCACAAGCAGCACCAAAGTTTGAAGGGTCCATTGGACCAGTCGTGTTTTAAACCTCAGGACGTTCTGATGTTCTCGTCATAAACACACGAGTGGAACAAGTTCAGATTAGACGACTTCTACTAGTTGGACATCGATGAGGACTGACATGAAATACATAGTATTTAATACTTTTATTCACACATCAACTGAACAGGAAGTGGGCGCTGAATGTTTTGACTCACTCATGGCCACATGTGATGGACTTGCATTTGAAATGATGAAAGAGAGCAGACGCTTTAAATGAAATAAATGAAAAAGTGAGTCTGTAACACCAAAATCGTTTCAGTGGTCCTGGAGCCCTCGTGCTTTGGACGTAGTGGTTTCACCTCCACAGGTTCTTGTCTCATGGAAGGAGAACCTGTGCAGCAGCTCCATGCTGGGTTTCTTTAAAGGTCATGCAGTTTGCAGAAAGGTCCCGGCAAGTCCCGTTGCTGGTTCCAGAGGGTTTGAGTCCAAGCAGTTCTTTACAGACACCTGTTTTGGATGTGTAGCATGAAGATGCACACCCTTGACTCTGACCTTTGACCCTTGGGTCTTCTACCAGATGAACCATTAAGGTTTGCTCTGAACAGTGTGTTTTCACACAGTAACTGTCCTTGGACCCACAAAGTCAGCAACAGTTAATGTTTACTCTTTTATGCTTTTAAGAAAAGAAAGAATGAAGTTTGTTTTATTTGATTGACAGGTGCAAAAAATGAATGTTTATTTCGTGATGCATGCTCAACAATGTTTGTTTTCAGTCATAATGAAATCATGTGAAATATTCTGTTTTTCAGAAAATAACCTCTTTAAGAGACACCAGTGTGTTTTTGAGCTGGATTCTGTTGACGTCAGAACATCTGAGATCCTCCAACACTTCTGAGAGCTCAAAGTTTCGTGTGACACTTTTCAGTTCGTCCGTTTTCCCCGTCCTGATGTGTTCGTCTCATTTAGTCCTGAGCAAATATACAAGTTTGCTCAGTAACTTCTTGGTAGTTCCAGTAACTACAGGAGATAAAACGTTTCCTCCCAGTGAGACACATCTTCAGCTTCAAGTGTAAGCCAGCTGAAGGTGGCCGACGGCCCGCACACCTTCTCATCAGCTGAGACGCGACACCTGAAGCAGCCGCAGTGACATTCGGCGACCTCGGGCAGTGCCGGCCTGGCTAGTCGTCCTCGTGGTGTCTCCTGGTCTGATCCACCACCGGACAGACGAGTGAACCCAGTTCTCAGACTGACCCGGTGCGGAGCTGAACCTGGTGACACGATGCAACTTTGGGTCTGGTGACATCATTTCTAGTTGATGCAACTTGATCACTTCCTGTTGCAGTGAAAACAAATGACTTGATCTGGCCACATTAAATAACTGCTCTCAGCCAAATCCCAAAGTCAAATATTTATTATCACCGTTACAACTGTTTAAATGTGTGCACGTATAAAAGCCAAAATAATTCCTGCTCAGTTCATTTTTCCCTACAGAAAATTAATTTATGATGACTGATTAATTATTGTTCAGGATGTTCATTGTTCCATTTTGTTTAACGCCGACTCTTATTTTGTAATAAAACTTTAAAAGGCAGACTCTGTTTCCTCCTAATTCAGTAAAATATTGTGATTCCCTGTAACTACAAACTTGACTCTGATCATTCACGGGTGACTGTAGTGGTTGAATATCCATAGTTAACTGATTGGTCAGTAAAATATCTAAGTGCCCCCAGTTTGAACAAGTGCAAATAATAAAAGTGTAGTAGAGAAAAGCACCTCCTTACCCCCCCTCCAGACGATGAAGACTCATCATCTTCTTCTGTCGGCATCATGAAGGTTCTGCTGCTCGCAGCTTGTAAAACAAGTTACCAAGACTAAAGTCTGTTGCAGCTGAGCTGATATCAGTCTGGACAGGGCCATGGGATTCATCCAGCCCTCATACTGGTTCCACTGGAAACTAACCAATCCACAACCGACACATCGCTACATAAATATTTTGATTGACAGCATCATAAAACAAAAAATTTAAAATGTTCAAATGATCCGTTTCTCTCTTTTTGTGTAATTAATTCCTTTTCAGAGCTGATAACACAAGAACAATCATATAAAATCTTTAAAAGGCAAATTTAAAAGTTTCTTTTAACGTAGCAAAACGTCACGAGTTTTCTTATTTATGAGTTTCAAGCGTTGAGCAAGAAACTTTGTAAAGTTTGTTCTCGTCTTTGTCGGCCATAACGAACTGCTGACAGCACTGTCCTGGAGTCGTCATAGCAACCAGAAGCTCCAGAGTGTTGGAATGTGTGGAGGAGAACGTTCCTTCTGTTGACGTACAGTTCCAACATGGCCGCTCCGCTTCAGTCTGCGGAACGTTTGGTGACCGCTGAGCTGATGAGGAACTTGGTTTCCTTCAGGTTTCCTTCCTGCCCGCAGTCTGAGGAGGCTTCATCTTCAGCTGCTGTCCACCACAAACTCCTGACGGGGTCATCAGCTCGTGTGGACTCCAGGTTCTTCTGCACTGAGGTCTTTGAAGGCACTGATCACATCTTTCTCTGCGGCGGTAAGAACTTTGAGATGTTGGGTTTCTTACCAAGTCTCATCAGTAGATGTTTCAAATGTGAGACCATCACCTCATCAATTCGTGCGTCTCTTGAGCACATTCGAGTCAAAAGATCTTTTGTGGACCATGAAGTCCAAAACAAATCTAGAGATAAGATTTTTTTCAAAAGAACCTCTTGGTTCTTTTCTTGAGCAGATGTTGAAGAGTCAAATCTTGCTGGTTGACCTCTGGTCTTCCAGAGGGACAGCTGTCTTTGGGTTTTCAACAAGCTGTCCTCTTGACGTCTCCAGAGTCCAGGGCTTCACGGTCTGTTGGCTGCAAACTTCCATCAATGTTCCATCGACACCGGGTCCTTGGCTGTTCTGGATTAAAACAAATTAAAAATAAGATGAACTGACTGCATCCACATCAATTCATTGTGGTTTCTTTAATCCATGCATGACAAAAATGTACATACAAACATTCACTCGTATACATATTTTTTTAATAAGTTGTTATTAACATAATTTTAGGGATCAAGATCATCTGCAGCTACTAGTTTCTCTTTGCCAACATCAAAATGTTCTGCTGGACAGAACTCGCTGGACTGACCCATACGCATCTGGCCCCCTCAAAACAAAAGATGTTCAGGACCAACCAGGAACCAGTGAGGCTGAGGCCATGAACAGGAAGCTGCTGGAACACACAGTGTCCACACGGTGGAGCCACTTTTACATCACCATGGACTGAGAAGGTACCGACCAAAACAGAGCTTCTGCTCAGCTGGACTGAAGTCTGCAGCCGTCCACGTGGACAGACCAGCTGAGAGACAGGTTTGATGGTCTGACAAGACAAAGGTGGAGATGTTCGGCCACAATGACCAGAACTATGTTCAGAAGGGTTCCAACTGTCAAGCATGGTGGTGGTAGCATCATGCTGTGCTGACAGTGTATTTAACAAAGTGGATGAAATGAGAAATCTTCCACTTTCTCTCAAATCAACACCTAGATGGTTGAAATGTGATGTTCCACCAAGACAACGACGCTGAAAACCAGCTCATCTGAACTCTCCACATTCTGCCATGAAGGGGGACAAACGTCCAGTGCTGTAGTCCCTCGTTTATCGTGGGGGGTCCGTACCCTGAAGACCCGCGACAAGTGGGAAAAAAAAAACGTGAAGTAGGATAGTAGTACAAGAAGTAAGTACTAGTTTATTTTATTTTATTGTATATGTAACCCAGACAAATATTTTAGTACGTTGATTAAATTCATAAAATATGTAACAGTTTAAAGAAAATTTAAAAACTCTTTAGTTAAATATGTTGTAAATGTAGCTACAGTTGTATTTCATTTATGTTGTAAAAGACTTAAAAACTGTTTAAAATACACAAGCGTAAGTTAAAAGCAAGAAAAGTACAACAATTTGTAGGTTGTATTTTATGTCTGCTTTATTGTGAAAAGCCAAAGGAAGTGTGAGGAGTCAGGGGCAGAGCTTGATGGGTGATGGTGAACACCTGAGGCAACAGGTGTGCTGCAGCTTGGACTAATTAAATCAGTTTCCTGATTGTTAACTCACTGATGGACAACGGACACCTGTTCCACCATTAAACTCATCAAGAAGAAGAAGAAGACACTTGTTTGATGGTTTTTGGGACTAAAAGGGACAATTTCAGCTCCAAGTTGGTCCTGCAGTTCTGTGTTTTTGTACTTTGAGGCAGTTTAACAACATTTATCACTCACTAACTCAGTGAACGTTGCACAGGACACCTAGTTCATCTTACTAAGGAGACGCCTCTTCATCGAGCAGGAGTGTTTATGAAGCGGCCTCTGGATTATATAGTTTTTCTTGTCCCTGGACGTCGCTCATTGGAGTTAAACTTGGACCAGCAGACGGATGATTGCACCATCTTAGGACATCGTTTGGTTTTCCTCTTCACCTGAACTGGGACCAGAGTCTGTACTGGACTAATAAACCAGGTACTGCTTGGTTTTATTTATTTGCTCAAAGACACTTCCCACACTAAACGTTTCTAAACTCTGAAGCTCTAAAAGAGAGAACGTCATGATTTCAGCTCTGCCTCCTCTGCTCTGTGCCACCTGCAAGCACGCTTGGCCACGCCCCCTTCTCTGCTCTGCACGCCGAACATCTGCTCAGCTGCAGCAGTACGGGCTGCACAAAGCTGCAGGAGCTGCTAAATAATTTAAAATTTATTTTAAATAAAAATTTAATGCCGGTCACGTGGCTCATCCATCAATCCGCCCATTGTGCGTCATGTCCAATCTTATTTTGAAAAACCGCGATACAGCAAGTCCACGATAAACAAAGCAGGAAGTAGTGAGGGACTACTGTGCACGTTGGATGAAGGAAGTGCATTGTGTACCTGCTGGTACGCGTGCTGCTGGGACAGGTGACCCTGGTGCTGGGCGGACTTGAATCCTCGGATCACGTCCATTATTGTGAAACTACACTCATCCCACAGCGCCTCCGGGATCCGCAGCATCTCCGACTCCATGTACCTGCTGAAGTCTCTGACCCTCCTCTCGTGACCGCTCACAGCCGGCGTCCTGATGTTGAAGATCAGGTTCTTGGCCTGCTGCAGAATCTGGAAGCAGACGATGTTACAGTCACCGCACATCACTTCTCCTCATCGCCCACCACCGAACGTGAAGCGGCCGCAACGATTTTTATCAAAACATTTCATGAATCAACGGACTGATCTAAATTAAACTCAAAGTTTTCATTTCATGTGCACAGACAAGAGATTAGGATTTAAAATGAACTGCAACCAACATGGCCACCACAGATTAAAAACAAATGTTACAGACCTGACGATAACTTTAAAAACGTACAACTATTGACCTGATATTGGTAGTAACTAAGTATCAATACTTTTGGTTTAAACGTTGGCAACAACTGTTAGCGTCAACGCGGTCTGTTAGCAAAATATTTCACGAGCCACTACACAGATTAAAAAAAAAACTTTCAGAAAATAACCAGAGTTGACCTGATTAATTTTAGAATTTTAAATCAATACCAGCGTACGTTCACAAGACTAACTCGGCCAGAAGTATTGATCTTAAACATGGTGAGTAGCTGAGAGTCATCCTGAACACACACTCTGAGCTGAGTCATCCTGAACACACACTCTGAACTGAGTCATCCTGAACACACACTCTGAACTGAGTCATCCTGAACACACACTCTGAGCTGAGTCATCCTGAACACACTCTGAACTGAGTCATCCTGAACACACACTCTGAACTGAGAGTCATCCTGAACACACACTCTGAGCTGAGTCATCCTGAACACACTCTGAACTGAGAGTCATCCTGAACACCCTCTGAACTGAGAGTCATCCTGAACACACACTCTGAACTGAGAGTCATCCTGAACACACACTCTGAGCTGAGAGTCATCCTGAACACACACTCTGAGCACCAACACGTTGCACACACTGAGCAGCACGACACCGACCGTGTTGGACCAAAACGCCCAGAACTTGTCATGAGAAACCCGCAGTTAAAAGCTTTTAATTTGAAAGGCAGAGGACGACCTCGTGCAACGTTGACTGGACGACCTGAAGAACGACGGCTTCTCGAGTTTACAGCGTGTCTCTGCGTGTCTCGTGCTGTCACCTCCATGTCCCTCGTGTCCTCGCTGTAGGTCACAGAGGACGCAGGAGGAGAGGGCAGCGCTCCTCTCTGCTTCCCCTTCCCCTTTGCGAGGGAGGTGGAGGGCTGCTGGCTCTGCACACCCTGGGTGTCATCCTCCTCCTCATCATCATCATCATCATCATCATCTTCATCATCATCGTTATCATCATCACCTGTAGGCTGTACAAGCAAAGGAAAAGCTGAAGCGATTGTAAAACTATTACTGAAATGAAAAACGAGTGTGAAATGTTCACTAGCGCTCCACGTCCCACTTGTTACTCACAGTGTGCGTCGTCGTCGATCTCCGTTTCCGCTGAATGTGTGGGCAAAGGAACTGGTACCGCTCGAAGATCATCTGGTCCGTGTACGACAGCGTCAGCTCGGGAGCTTCAGACTTACGTTTCATCACCTTCACAAATCTGGTTCGAATGTTGCGCAGATGTGCGTCCACTTGAGTCACTGCAACACAAACAACACAAACAGAAACGCAGGCATGCTGGTAACGGACACTACGGGTAACACTGTTCACACCCAACGCAGCTTTATACACGTGCACT
This sequence comes from Hypsolebias coamazonicus, assembly GCA_032273985.1. Taxonomy (NCBI): domain Eukaryota; kingdom Metazoa; phylum Chordata; class Actinopteri; order Cyprinodontiformes; family Rivulidae; genus Hypsolebias; species Hypsolebias coamazonicus. The sequence continues at coordinate 2,066,783 of JAVCKU010000004.1, forward strand.
AAATGAGAACATGTGAAGGTGTAGCGTTCCTTCAGGGAATGCATATTGCCCGCCATCCTTCATGCCAACGTGTCAGACTGAAATCGTCGTGTTGAGAAACGAGCGCCTCCTAATCAAACCTTGAAAATGATGGAGCACCTCACAACTGTGCACGTCTGCTCGTGCTCGGAGAGCGTGCTGGGGACATGTTGTGTCTGAGGACTGGTGCAGGTGAAAACAGCTCTGCTCTAAAATTAACTGGGTCTAAAACGTTTGCAACGACCTGGTGACTACTTCTGAGAATTAACTAATTAATTAACTAATTTATTTATTAATTAATTAAGACTGTTGCACTCATTTTTGGACGTTCAACATCGCAGCTCGTGATGGATCTGGAAAACATCCAGGACGTTTTGGAGACGCCCTCAGATATTTTTCTTCTTTCAGCTGTTCCTTCCTGACACGACCACAGACACGGAGCTACCACAGCGCTCTGTGTGGAGCAGGGAGCTGCTGTAGGGCGCCCCGGGGAGCAGATAGTGGGGGTTAAGGGCCTTGCTCAAGGGCTCAGATGAGGGTGGAGGCAGGTGTGTTTCACCTTTCCACCCACATTTTGATGTTATCGGTCTGGGGATTCGAACCAGCGACCTTGCAATCACAGGTCCACCTCCTCTAACCTCTGCACCACCACTCCCTCCAATGCGCTTCTTTAGCTTGCTTCCAGCGGACACAGCCGAAGTGAACGCAACAGACGCATCAAGATCAACGTGACGTTCGTGGATTCTTCAGTCAGAGAAATACTGTGCACGTCCTGTCGCAGGTAAGATACTGACTCTCAGTATTTAAGCAAACGGGGGCCGGACATCCAGCGATTATGAATAAGTTTGTTTTAAATTGGGTTTTATTTAAAACTGAGAACGGGCCGCACTGAGCGCACCGGTGGCCCTGGTTTGGCCCCCGGGCCGTCACTTGAACAGGCCTGATTTAACCCCCCCCCCACACACAACAAGGTGTTCACCGGTGGGCAGCGGCGTGTGGATCTTCTCCCACTCGTCCCGGTTGCGCTCGATGAGCTCGTGCACCAGCTGTCTCTTGAGCTCCTTGTTCTTGAAGTGCTGCTGCGTCTTGTCGTAGAAGAGCGGCTGCCGCAGCCAGAACTGCGCCATGGTGAGCTGGTGCGCGTTCCTCCACGGGTACTGCCGGTCCCCGTGCGCCGCGGGGGTGTACCTCCTCTTCTTCCTCTCGGTCCCCCTCGCCTTGCTGGGCGGCATGGTGGCAGCTGAAGCGTCCGTCGCGAGCGCAACAAAGATGGCGGCGAGCCGTTTGCGAGTTCTGAAGTGTGGACCGGGAGGTTGCACGAATGTCGCAATTTATTCGCACCGTGTTTGTTTCATTGTTTTAGGTTATTATCGGGTTGGGGGCGCTCTTCCGCCGGGTAGGAACTAAAAACAAGCTCAAACGTTGGATTAGAAGCAGCTCGAGCAGTTTGTGACTCGATCCCGCTGCTGCGGAACTTCACCAACTGCTTCCCGTCCTTCACAATAAAAGCCTCAAACATGAAAGCTGAGCTTTGACTTCAAAATACTCTCCAAATATCCGAGACATATTGATCCAGCTTCACTTATTATTGTTGTTCTTTAGTGAAACACACTGCAGACTAAACCATAAGGACTTGTGAGAGTTTTTTAGGTCAACGCGCCATGTTTGAGACTCTTATTGTCAAGGGTGAAAGATGTCTGATGTCTGTTTGTGGAAAATTAACAATAAATTCAAACTTGTGCACCAATTTCTTGTTTTGAGAAATCAATAAAAGAGGTTGTACAATTATGGAAGTCAATTTTAGCCGCTCTTCCTTTTTTTTTTTTTATTCCAGTCATGGAAACAAGATCCTCCAACTCCAGTCAAATCCAAATTACTGATGTGATTTATCATCTCTATGATTTATCATCTCATATTGATGACTTAGCATCTCATTATTATATTGTGAGAAATTGTATCAAAAATGTGTCCTATTATTTCAAAATTATAACTTATCTCATAGTTATGATTTTATGAATTCTTGTTTCATATGAATGATCATTTTTAGATAAATAGTCTCACAAGTCACAACATGACTTTTCATTTCATAATTATCTTTTTTTATCTGTTTTTTGATTTTCTACATTTGCCTTTTATTCTGTCTGTTTTGCTACTTTGACATCTTTGTTTTACCTTGTTAAAAAATGTATTTCTCTCTTATGTTTGTCTATTGTTGATTGTCCAAGTAAAATCTACTGTTACTGTTGTCATCATCCTTAGTTTGTAGCCAGGTCTCTCTTGTAAATGAGTCCTCGAGGCTCAATGAGATTAACCTGCCTAAATAAAGGTTGAATGAGTTATTGATAAGACAGATCTGTGTTGTCAGGCCTCAGACTGATGACATTTTTCAGATGAAAGACAAAACATTTCTGTCAAAAAGAAACTGTCCAGATTACACGATTTAACTGTTTTTGTCCTGATTTGGGTTTAAATTAGAAAACTTACATTCCTTGAACAAATAAAAATCACCACCTAGTATGAAAGACTTTGCCACGGCTACCTTGTCATGTTGAAAAATAAAGTAAAAGCCATGTTTGTTAAACTTTAAAATTACTGTCCTGCATAATCTCCTGTGGTTTTTGTCATTTGTGCTGTGTGTGTGTGTAGTATGTGACTCCACTACTGCCACACCATCTTAATGTCAGTATATAAAATTCACTGAGGTGTAGCCATTTTGTGTTGGCAAAGGTCAAATAACTGTGACAGTCAGTGCATAAGCTGGGGATGACTCTCAGCTACTACCACTCCAAATGCTCAATATCTGTGAAATTAGCTGAGTTATGATCATTTTTTGTGTTTGCTAATATCGCCTCGTTTTGGTGGCCATCTTGAGTTGGATTGACTCCAAGCCCTGCTGACAGATGTTGACCTCTGCTGTAACAGCCTTCACGTCTCTCTTTCAGACTCTAAATGTTGTGACGCCGACTGCAGCCGCCACCGGAAGCACCACTAACCAGACGGTACCAGCGAAGGTTCTGGACTGTGACACCATCACCCAGGTGAAGGAGAAAGTTCTGGAGCAAACCTGGAAAGGAACGTCGTTTTCGCAGAGGCCGCACATCGACTCGTTACATCTTGGTAAGTGCAGTTTTAGTTTAAACTTCATGCTTTTCCCCCAGCTGCTAAATTTCAATCAACGGTTGATCAAATGATCCACAATTTTATGGTAGATGGAATGTAGTTATATAACACTTCACAACACAATATGTGCCCTCATTTACTCGTTCATACATTACTCTACTAGATCTACACAAAGAATAATCAGAGCTTTATCACATTCATACAACGATGGGACACACACTGAGGGCAGTGAGGGGTTCAGTGTCTTGCCCAAGGACACTATGTGACTGCTGGTGTAATCTAACCCCCAACTCTTGCATTGGAAGATGACTGCTCTAACCACTCAGCCACAGCCGCTCGGTTCTCACTGCCAACAGAACCACACTGATAAAAGTACCATGCTACAAAAAGGACCATGTTGCTAAGAGGACCTCACTGCTAACAGAACCACTCTTCTAACAGGACTGTGCTGCTAACAGAACCACAATGATAAAATGACCATGTTGCTAAGAGGACCTCACTGCTAACAGAACCACACTGCAAACAGTATGCTGCTAACGGGACCATGTTTCTAACAGAACCACTCTGCTGATAGGACCTCACTGCTAACAGAACCACTCTTCTAATAGGACTATGCTGCTAACAGGCCCATGTTGCTAAGAGGACCTCATTGTTAACAGAACCACTCTTCTAACAGGACTGTGCTGCTAACAGAACCACAATGATAAAAGGACCATGTTGCTAAGAGGACCTCATTGTTAACAGAACCACTCTTCTAACAGGACTGTACTGCTAACAGAACCACAATGATAAAAGGACCATGTTGCTAAGAGGATCTCACTGCTAACAGAACCATGCTGCTAACAGGACCATGTTGCTAAGAGAACCTCATTCATTGCTAACAGAACCCTTCTGCTAATAGGACCATGCTGCTACCAGGACCACACTGCCAACAGAACCACACTGCAAACAGTATGCTACTAACAGGACCAGGTTTCTAATTAGAGAACCTCACTGCTAACAGAACCATGCTGCTAACAGGACCTTGCTGCTAACAGAATCACAATGCTAACAGGACAATGTTGCTAAGAGAACCTCATTCATTGCTAACAGAACCACTCTCCTAATAGGACCATGTTTCTAACAGACCATGCCTCTAACGGGACCATGTTGCTAAGAGAACCTCACTACTAACAGAACCACTCTGCTAATAGGACCATGCTGTTAACAGTAACAGTGTTTTTATAACACCATTTTTATTTTAATTGCTATTTATTGCTGTGTAATGTCTGTACTATATGTTGTCTGCCTAAAGCAGGTCTTCTGTGAGGTACTTTGTACTGATTCATTCTACTAGCACCGTTGTATTCCACCATGTTGTTAACTATACAGTATTTCTTTTGGACCTTGTACCTTGTAGGTGTTGAATTTCTTTCTTATTAATTTTAGCGAGTCAAGACGGTTGTTCTTGTCCTGAACATTTCATTGCATTACTGACCTTGTGTTGTGTGACAAATGAACAACAAACTAAATTAATACACTAAATGTGCAAGAGGAACAACACGTTAATTATCTGTTTATAGTGATAATTTCAAGTCTTAATCTAGCTCTCATGTATGTACGTTTTCCACCAGAGTGGCGGGCAGGTGTGGCAGGTCACCTAATCCTGTCAGATGAGGACCTGACATCAGTAGTCCAAGGCTCCTGGAAGCGTCTCAACACTTTACAGCACTACAAGGTCAGTTTCACAAACTACTGTCCCTGTTAAACCACACACGAGAAAGATAAACCAACATTTACAGTAGCTAAAAAGACGTTAGTAAGTGATGAATGGTTTCTCCCCCAATGTTATAAAACTGTGAAATAACTGTCCCAGCAGGTCCCCGATGGAGCCACCGTGGCCCTCGTCCCCCGGAACAACAAACATCATTTCCATGACAGCCATGACTACATGCCTGGAGAAAGTGAGTCACGAACAGAAACGAGAACATGACAGGAAACATAAATATGTTTAAATGTATGTTCACTGTCGCCATATTTTAAAAAGAAAGTGTGAGGCATTAAAAAAAAGGTTACTTATACATGATTAGTTTTTCTGTATCAACTCGTCTGACAAACAGCTGAAATTACTGTAAAAGACCACTAGAGGTCGCTGTTACACCAAATATTTTATGTTTGACAGGGAGCTGTTTCCACAGTTTTTATTGTTGCTGTAGGAGTGGCTCTAATGAGGTTGAAACAATAGAATATTAATTGTAAACATGTAAAATTTACATTTATAAGGCTCAGACGTTAGTTTTGGACAGCTTTCTAAAAACCAAACTGTAAAACCTGAAACAACTCAACTTCCTCATTCAACTGTTTTGCCTCTTCCCATCAGAGACCCCGATGTTGGATGATGGGGAGGAAGGCGGCGTGAAGCTTTGGCATCTGGTGAAAGCCAGTGACGAGTCCGACTTACCGAAGCGCAGGAGGGGAAGCGTGAGGGAGAGAGGTGGGGAAAGAGCGAAGGCCATTCCCGAGATCTACCTCACACGTCTGCTCTCCATGAAGGTAAAGCACAGGAATCATTCACATCCTTGAAGATTTGACTTACACATTTTACATGAAAGAATATCTGTTGTGATGTAATGTCTGCAACAGGAACACATGGAATATTCATTTTTATCATGCATGCCATCTCAATACATTGTATGGTATTCAGCTCACTTTAAAACAAACACTTCACAAGGCTCAGTGGGTTGTAAAGTAATTTATAGAATACATTTGGTAATGAACTCCAAATAGCATATTATAAATTTACCTCAAAGCTGCTTCATGCAGTACTGTTAGTTTATTAATGCGCATCAAAATTGGTGTAATTCTTTAAAGAAACCAAGGATGAAAACAGGACTCTGTATAATGTTTTTAATGGATCCCGTATTTCCCAGAATGCACTGTGCCTCCTGTTAGATCCCTCTTGTTAAAAGATTTTCCCCCCCAATTTTTTATTTCCTTCTCTACAGAACGATGGAGGCTTTAAATACAGATTTAGTTTGTTCGTTTATTCATTCTCTGTGGAGTTTACTGCCCAGCAGCCAGTGCTTTAAAGGCACGTGAAGGGAACTTCATGTGTAAAATCAGAGGAGTTTCCCAAGCATGACACCATCTTACCTTTGTTTCACTGCTCATCTGTTGCCATCATGTTCTCTGCTGTCTCAGGGCACTCTGCAGAAGTTTGTGGATGATTTATTCAGTGCCATCCTGAGCACCAGTCGCCCCGTACCGCTGGCTGTCAAATACTTTTTTGACCTGTTAGATGAGCAGGCCCTGCAGCACAGCATCACAGACCCCGAGACCATCCACATCTGGAAAACCAACAGGTAACTAAAGTTCGGAGGACCCAACTCCGTTGCTCCATGAAAAGTTGTATTCAGCTTAAAGTCTTGTCTTGTGCTGACAGCAGCAGAACTTCAGTTAACATTTGATTTCTGGTCTTATCAAACAGTTTGCCACTTCGATTCTGGATCAACATCCTGAAGAATCCACAGTTCATCTTTGACGTGCAGACCTCCGATCATGTGGATGCTGTTCTGTCCGTCATCGCTCAGACATTCATGGATTCCTGCACCCTCGCTGACCACAAGCTGGGGCGGGTGAGTTTGTCCCACCGACTCTGAAATCATTATGCAAACTTCTCCATGGCAAAACTATAAAGCTGGACCAGAGACGATGACAATGCTGCTGTATTATCATAAAACTTGTCTTGTGCACTCTAAAGTAAAAGGACTACCTGTACTGTGTGACTCACAGAACCTTTTTCTCTATTTTCCTTGTGCAGGATTCTCCCATCAACAAGTTGCTGTATGCCAGAGACATCCCACGTTACAAACAGATGGTGGAGAGGTAAAAAATATAGCAGCCTGTCGCCCCATTGACCCTAGGCATATAAACTCTCTTTAGAGAAGAGAGGGAGGGAGGGAGGGAGGGAAGCTGAGGACATCTGTTAGTGGCAGACAGAAGGTAGACTAAGCCTGCAAGGCATCCATGCATGGATAGTCTGGAAGCAGACGGCTACACTTACTGCACATGAAGTCCTGCAGATTGTACCACTAATATATTCAGCAGTCACTGAGCAAGTTGCTCTAACAGATTTGCTTCTTTGATTGGCCTCATTAGTTCTGTGCATATATTTTTTAAAAAGTAACCACCCCAAGATTTTTGTACACATTTGCTTTCTAATATTATTTGCATTTGAATTACCATATTTTTCTTATGGTAGGACAATGTTTGCTAATTATTAAGTCAACTTCTGTATAATTATAAATTTTACATGTTCAGTTATTAACTTTTTGATTAAATGGATGCCATATATTATAATTGTCATAGTTAAACAGTTTTAACATTGTCAAAATGATACCAATTACCAGTAAACTTAAATTAAAAGTCAGTCTTGAGCTTTAGTCTCTTATATAGACTGAAGAAACACAAGAATCACTGAGCACAATCTGCACCAGTTGCAGTAAAATGAAGGTAAAAGTGTGCATTAAAAATAACAAATATCTTTTTCACAGAACTTTATTTTTCCTCTTTCATTCTCCAGGTACTACGCGGACATTCGACAGACCATTCCCGCCAGCGATCAGGAGATGAATTCGGCTCTAGCCGAACTTTCTCGTGTATGTTGTTTTCTTTTTAACCCATCCAATTTAAAAAATGTTTATGTTGACTTGATACAGTAGCTAATTTTAGAAGCTGAAATTTTGAATGAATGCAAAATAAGTTTGGCATGGATGTTGCATATGAGATTAACCTGCCTAAATAAAGGTTGAATGAATATACTGTCAGCAAACACAGTGTTTACCCCTTTCTTGTACGTTTGACCCAAAACAGAATTACACAGCTGAGGTCAACTGCCTTGTGGCTTTAAATGAGCTGTACAAGTATATCAACAAATACTATGACCAAGTAAGTATCACAGAAACACACTCCTCATCTCCACTGACCTTGCCCCGGCTGAATCTTTAAATGGCGTAAACACTTAAGTTAAATTTATTTGTAATTGTAGCTAGGTCTAATTTGACACCCCACCCCACCCATTAAATAAAAAGATTATTAGTTTTATGTTTTGGTAAACAAGCAGGCCGAGAAATATTTGGGGGCTCGTCCGGGATCATCTTTATTAGTGGAAACTGAACAAGAATTTTTCCTGTGGAGAAAATTTCTCAAATGACTGTTGCAGTTTGTTATATTTTTATTTTATTTACTTTTACACTTATTTTATAGTTATTTGTCATCTACAAACACTGATTTAATATGTAAATATTATATATTATGAATGGAACTGACTCAGAGTGAATGTGGCTACTTAACTGAGTCACAGATTTACCAAGAATAGTCCAAGTCCCGCCCTATTGCTCACCTTTAGGAGTCATATGGGCCACACAATACTCATAGTTTTTCCTTTCCACTGTTGCCACTGTGCTTGCTCAGGATGGGAGACTGCAACAAAGTCAAGAATCAACTTTCTGCTGGCTTTCTTAGAGAACTTTGCTAATTGTCTTTTCTATGTATGCAAATGCTCCTGTAACGTGCCCTGAGACAACTTTGTTGTGATTTGGCGCTATATAAATAAACTGAATTGAATTGAATAATGACCTTCAGGCTACAACTAACCCTCCCAACAAGAACTGTGCGCGGAGTTCTGGATTAGGCTCAAATGTGTTGGCTGCA
>JAVCKU010000004.1:2082458-2093584 GCA_032273985.1 Hypsolebias coamazonicus
TTGTAGCCAGGTCTCTCTTGTAAATGAGTCCTCGAGGCTTAATGAGATTAACCTGCCTAAATAAAGGTTGAATGAATTAATCTTATTATTCTGAGTTTGCAGTTCATTATGATTTAGCATCTCATAATTTTGCAATATGTTCTCAAAATTATAGCCTCCCTGAAATATAAGATAATTCAGTTATGATATACAAAATAACATGGAAGCTTATTTCTTAAGAAACTAAACAGTATCTAAGTCATATGTGTCCAACCCAAGGCCCGGGGGCCAAATGTGGACCTCCATTCCCCAAGATGTTATTTTAAATGTAAAATACTTTAATCACTTTAATTTTTTCAGTAATCTTTGATTGTAATGTCAAAAGTGCAACAGAGAACGTCAAAGGAGACCAAACTCTGGAACCTGCAAGCAAGAAAAGATGTTTGCATCTGATTTGAGTTAATGTAGATTCTGAAACCAGCCCTTCGTTTGAAAAGGGTTTTAATTTTGGTCTCTTTGTGGGTTTGACCCCCTGAGATGCTTTGTCACTTGAGACGTGTAAATTTATAATTTATGGATATTTTTAATCACAGTGGCAGAAATAGGTTTCCACAACTAATTGTTCCACTCTGACAAAAGAAAAACAAAAAACTAAAATTTATGACATTCATAGTAAACAGTTGAAGTCAGCCCTGTCTGTTAGCCAAATATCTCGTGAACCACTGGACAGAATGTACCGAAACCTTCAGAATGAAATTATTAATTAACGTTATGAGGTCAGTTCAAGATGGCCGCCTTTAGAAAACATTAAAAATCAGATGTTGAGCTTAAATGTTAGTTTAAAAATTAGTTTTTGTGGCTGAAAGTCACTGCATAAACTTTAGCTGCTGCTGAGTCCAAACCTCCAGCATGCCGCGGCGGGCGATATGCATTCCTTCACGGAATAATGTGCTTTTTAAACGACTGTTTTTTTTTTTTTTTTTAATAATTTATTTACATCTATTCGTTCACGTTATTTAAGTGATCTGATCAGCTGAGATCGATGATGATAAAAATCCGCTGGTTTCCAATTGGTCGCGCGCGTCACGTGACCGCTCCATTGTCCGCAGAGCAGGGTGTGTTCGGCCGGGACGCGGGCGGTGCGGGGCTGTGCGGGGCCGTGCGGGGCTGCTCGGTCCTGGTGTTGTCCTCCTTCTCTCGTGTCATCCTCCTCTTCTGCTCCGGATGGAGAAGATGCTGCGGCTCACGCGGGGTGAGGCGTGGATGACGTAGCTGCTGTCACCTGCGTGGAGGAGACATCCATCCTCTGGTGAGGAGGCAGGTTTGCTCCAATGTCTCCAGGTAAAAGCTGCGAGTGTGTGAGGGTGGTGGTCCGCTGCAGGCCGTTCACCAAGAGGGAGGAGCGGGTGGAGAACATCCTGGAGGTTGATGACAGACTGGGGCAGATCACCATCAGGAACCCGAAGGCACCACCTGATGAGCCCCTGAAAGTCTTCACCTTCGACTCTGTGTTTGGCTGGAAGTCCAAACAAAGCGACATTTACGACGACGCAGTGAGACCTCTGGTGGACTCCGTCCTCCAGGGCTTCAATGGCACCATCTTTGCCTATGGACAAACTGGGACAGGTAAGACCTACACCATGCAAGGGGTTTCAACCGACCCAGAGAAGAGGGGTGTTATCCCAAACTCCTTTCAGCACATCTTCACCCAGATATCTAGAAGTCAGAACCAGAAGTATCTGGTCAGGTCTTCATACCTGGAGATCTACCAGGAGAACATCAGGGATCTTCTGTGCAAAGACAATAGCAAGAAGCTGGAGCTGAAGGAGAATCCTGACGTTGGCGTGTATGTGAAGGACCTGTCTTCAGTGGTGACGAAAAACGCAGCTGAGATCGAGCACGTGATGAACATTGGGAACCAGTCCAGAACCGTCGGGTTCACCAACGTCAATGAACGCAGCTCCAGGTCTCACGCGATCTTTGTGGTCACCGTAGAGTGCAGCGAAGCAGGTCCGGATGGCGAGGACCACATACGGGTTGGGAAGCTGAACATGGTGGATCTCGCTGGCAGCGAGCGCCAGAGCAAGACGGGCGCCAAGGGGACCCGCCTGAAGGAAGCTGCCAAGATCAACCTGTCCCTCTCGGCGCTGGGGAACGTCATTTCAGCTCTGGTGGATGAGAGGAGCACCCACGTGCCCTACAGAGACTCCAAACTGACCCGCCTGCTCCAAGACTCGCTGGGGGGCAATGCCAAGACGGTCATGGTTGCAACAGTGGGGCCCTCGCACAAGAGCTTTGAGGAATCTCTGGCCACGCTGCGCTACGCCAGCAGGGCCAAGAAGATCAAGAACAAGCCTCGGATCAACGAGGACCCCAAAGATGCTCTGCTCAGGGAGTTCCAGGAGGAGATCGCCCGCCTGAAGGCTCAGCTGGAGGAGCGAGTGCTGCTCGCCAAGGAGAGGCGGAGGAGGAGGAACAGCAAAAGACTGAGTAAAATCATCGCTGTGGAGGAGGACTTCCTGCTTCTCAAGGATGCAGCTGTAGAGCAAGAACACGGGAGAGACCGTCTGATGGAGGGAGGTGGTCATCCACAGGTTCTGACCCGACAGGGCGGCAGTGAGAGGTTAAAACACTTTAACAGAAGAAGTCTGGAGGACATTCAGTGGGATCAGGAAGCTGTGGAGAAGATTATAGAAAAATATAAAGTAAGTACAGAACAGAAGCTTTTTACTGCCCAACAAATCTGTTCACGACCCACTGGATGTTCGTTCACAGGCCATGGAGAGCAAACTGCTGGTAGGAGGAAAGACCATCACAGACCACACCAACGAGCAGCAGAAGATGCTCGAGTTGAAGAGACAAGAAATTGCAGAACAGGTAATATTAGTAACAGTAGTCTGTTAGCAAAATATCTCATGAACAAGTGCAGAATCACTGGATGAACATTTGATTGACACCTGAAGTCAGTCCCATTCAAGATGGCCGCCACAGGCAGCTGGCCTTAAAAAACACCTCAAACAAAATGAATTTATAGATGTAGGATCTCATGTGGTAGAGACTGACGGCTGCACGGTTTGAGCACGGTCAGAGTTCGCAACATCGTTTAAAATGTTCTAACCAGTTATTTGGAGTGAACTCTGTCAGCAAAATATGCACTGATGGACTGATGTTAGTGAAACTGTCAGGAAATCACTGAATGTGCACGTGACGTGCGACTGGAAAAATTGGGATCAGTCCAACTCAAGATGGCCACCGTAGCTAATCAACTTTGGCTAACACAAAAATGGCGATACCGGCAATTCTGTCAGATTTACAGAACAAATGAGCTAAAATGTTGTAGAAGTAGCTGAGAGTCATGCTCAACACACGTTAGAGCATCTGTGGGAGCACATGCTATTTTCATGGTTTGACCAAAACATCTACAACTTCGTTTGATCTCAACGTGAGAACATCTTCGTTTGAAAGCCTGGCAGGGAAGGCCAACATGCATTCCTTCAAGGAAGACTTTACTTTTTGTCTTGCTTTGCTCATTTTAAAACATCTGGGCTGTTGCTGCTGGTAAAATATTGCAACTTGCTCATGAGAGAGATTCAGATTTGCTGGTTTTGTTCGACAGATCAGAGGAGAGCGGGAGATCCAGCAGCAGATGATGCTACAGGACGAGGAGACTCTGGAAATGAAGGAGACTTTCTCCTCCCTGCAGCAAGAGGTGGAGCACAAGACCAAGAAACTGAAGAGGGTGAGATGGCTCACACACACACACACACACACACACACACGCGTGGCAGAAATGTCATTTTTCAAGTTATTGGCAGAAAATTAATTACCACAGACTGACCCATGGCCAACTTTGGGACCTGACTGAACTTTGTTGGATTTTTCCACCTGGATTATTGAGCATGAATCAAGATGTTCTGACACTCAACGTTGCTCCAGCTCACTTGAGTCTGCACCAAAAACATTTAGGTTTACAACACTCGTAGTCTTTGTTTAATTCCAGTCCAGAAAAAAAAACCTGATAACTACAAACATTCACGATCAAAGTCCCTCAGCGACTTCGACGTACCGCTTGTTGTTAATGACGTCCACTTTCTTGTACATGTGCAGATTTTACCCATCAGCTGCAATAATCCCATTCTCTTTGTCCACTGCTTTTAGCTCTACGCTAAGGTCCAGATGTTGAGGGGCGAGATGAACGATGTCATCGATGAACACATCATAACCAGGCAGGAGCTCGAAGAGACACAGGATGAACTCACCCGTGAGCTCAAGTACAAGTAAGTCATCCTCACGCGCACACGTAAAATCATCTTGGCGTTTGTTTTTTCTCCTCAAATGATTTAAACCTCATCATTAATGTCAATTTATTCTGTTGGCACATAAAGACAGAGGCAGCTTGATTCAAGATGGCTGCCACAGCTAATTAAACAAGTCAAATCTAAGAAGTGGAGGTAAAAATATTGTGACTGTTCAGTTTGTTTTCCACAGCTGTGTTCACACGATAAAGATATTCAGATCTCATGATGTTAAATCCTTTTAAGTTTCTGCCCATGTAAACAAAACCAGAACACTCTTTACGTTTGGGGTTTTAATCATGATAAGGATGATCGTTCATCAGATTATTGATGGTGTAGGGTTGTTAATAATGGTTTTGCCCGAGTGTGTGTTCTTTTGTCAAATGATTTCTTGAACATCTGTGTGGAGTTTATTAAACTCAAAGTCATCATTGGATGAGCTTTGGAGTCGGCCACACTCAAGATGGCCGCCACAGCTGAGCAACTTCAGCAGTCACAAAAACTTCTTTAGATAAAGTTTGACAAAGCACACTGCTATTTTTTAGTGAGTTTACAAGGAGTTTTTATTGTAATAATTTTGCAGATATCTTCTGATTGAGAACTTTGTACCCAGTGAGGAGAAGAACAAGATCATGAATAGATTACACTTTGACGGTGAGGAGGATCAGTGGAAGCTCCAGCCTGTGATTCCATCAGAGAGGTCAGTAAATCCGTTGGACATTAAGTCTGTCTTCAACAAACTAAATGAGAACTAAACCTGGAGCGGAACAGTGGCTCAGCTAAAATCAATGATGCACAACAGTTCTGCAAGATGGCCGACAATGGCTGACGACTGGAGTTGGACTCCTAAAGGAGACAGAGCAGGTCTGTTGGACCACCGCTCCACTAACTGCCATGGATCCTCTTGTTGCTCGTGCTGATGTGTGCTGCTTGTGTTGTGGGCAGCCATCATCCTCCATTGCAAGAGTTGTGGGTTTGATTCCAGTCACATGTTGAAGTGTCCCTTGTCAAGACACTGAACCCCTTGTTGCCTCTGGTGTGTGTCCCATCGGTGCATGAATGTGATCTAGAGTGCTGTATTTGTGTGTGTGTGTGTGTGTGTGTGTGTGTGTGTGTGTGTTGGAGGTAAATGAGGCACAGGTTGTGTTGTAAAGAGCTTTAAGTGTCTTGATCTGATAGAAAGGAGCTGTATAGGGACAGTCCATTTACAGTTTGCACAGTTCAAGGCTAATGACAGAAGCAAACATGAACTGACACAAAGATCATTGAAATTGAAAAAGTATTTGCATCACTTTGTGATTACTGTGCAGAAAACAACTGAAGGAGTTTACAGTTTGTTGGAGAAAAATATTCTCACTTTCTCATGAACTCAAACGGAGCCACGCTCGACGACAGGAGGAGAGTTTAACCTGTATTTTACTTGCGAGGACAGATTTTATAGATACAGAGAAATGTCCTCTTGTGAACGAGTCCTCGAGGCTCAACGAGACCAACGTGTGTAGATGAAGGTTGAATGAACACACATGAAGACCAGTCATGAGGCTCTGCCACGAGCTGCTGTGAAGCTTGTTTTTATAACCTCATCAGTTCAGCCGTGCTCAGACTCGGAGCGACAGCTGCAGCTTCACCCAGCTCCTCATTCTGTTACTGTCACAAACATATGGTTCATGGGCAGAGTAAGGTTCTCAGCCTTAGTAATAAAACATCCATAAACTTTGACCAAAACGTCCCCACCAACATTACAGTGTTGAATCAACGTGAACCTTCTCCGTTGTTTTCAGCACACGCGTGAAGGTCACGAGGAGGCCTGTTTCTGCTGTGGGACACAAGAGGCCAGTCAGCCAACGTGCACAGATGGCTGTTGCTGCAGCTTCTGAGGCCCCACTGAGATATCAGGTCAGTGCTCACACATTCCTGTTTGTGCAGCCCAGTGTGCTGGAGACGTGTGAATGTGTTTAATGATCCATAAAAATTAAAAGTCTGTCCTTTAAGGAATGCATGTGGTCTGCTGCCAACATTTTACTGAGATCATCTCATGGTGATGAAGCTGTTTGGTTCAAACTCCCTTAATGACATTATGGAAGATCCATCCATCCATCCATCCATCCATCCAGCCATCCATCCATCCATACATCCATCATCTTTTACCCACTTCTTCCTTTTCGGGTCACTGGTGCCCACAAGTAGGAAGATTTCATGCAAAGTTGCAGATGTCCCACGATGTCATGGAGCTCTGAACATGTTCTGAGAATGACTCTCGGCTACAACTTTCACTTTTAGCTCCTCGTCTGTAAAATGAGCCGAGTTAGAGCTGCTTTACTTTTAATAATGTTGATCAGCAGCATCAGCCATCTGGAATGGGTTTGCCTCTGAAAGTTGATCAGATGTAGATGTCCATTCAATAATTACTTTCTGAAAGTTTTAATAAAAAATGTTGATGAGACGGAGAAGACGGCAAAGCTTTAAAGATGGATCTCTTGTGACCTCATTACAGGCTGGAGACAACAAGCACCAAGTTTTAACTCGGGTTGTCTCCATAAGTGAATCAGTTGTTTTGTTCATCCAGTGGTTCATGAGATGTTTTACAAACAAACAAACAAACAAACAAACACATGCACACACGGGCAGGCAATGAGAACTGGACTTTCCGTACAGATTTGACCCAGAACATGAACCTGTTTGGACGTCTGTCCACATACCTACACGTTTCCTGTCGTCTCCTGCTGCAGGCTGAGAACATCATGCTGCTGGAGCTGGACATGTCTCCACCAACCATGTTCTCCTTGAACCTCAACGGGGCTCATCTGGAGAGAGCCTTTTCTCCAAGACTGATGCTGGATTTCCCTGGAGATGTGCACGTTAGAGAAAGAACCAGTTCGTTGTCCCGCGTCAGAAAATCCCAGTCCTGGTAAGAAAAACAAGAGAAGAAGAGTAAGTTTGGGAACAGTTTGTTCCCTGTTTGATAAACTGAACACCTAGCGTCCCTCAAAGGAATGCAAATGGGTTTTGAACGAGTGATGGCTGTTATGTAAGGGGGAGTGGTGGTGCAGAGGTTAGTGAAGGTGTGCCTGTGACGTTCGCCGGTCCAACTCCCCGGACCTACAAGTCCGTAATTTTGTCCCTGTACACACACAACCCGTGGACATGTTACATGTATGTTACATGTATGTGTGTTTTTGTGGACTGCAGGTATCAGGCACCTCGAGGATCATCTGTCACCTCATCTGCTTCATCAGCTGTTCTGACATCAGGATCCCAGAGCTGCTGTCCTTCACAGAGACAAAGACCGTCCTCCGCTGCCTACCCCTCCGCAGGACGTCCACTTCAGTCGAGCCCCTGACTGGTGACGCCGCAGTCCGACTGCATGCAGGGCGGGGCTTATTTCACTGAGCGCGGGTCAGCTCGGAGGCATACGGCAGAGGGGGAGCAAACGTTTGTGTCCGTTTGCAAAGTGCTTTAGTTACGTCTGATAACTCTGTACAGTTTGGCAAATGGAGTGATGGTGCAGAGGTTAGAGAAGGTGGGCCTGTTATTGGAAAGTTGCCGGTTCAACTCCCCAGACTGACATCAAAAAGTGGGTGGAAAAGATGAAACACCCACACCTGCCTCCATCTTCATTTGCTCCACTCTGGGCCCTTGAGCAAGGCCCTTAACCCACCATCTGTTCCCCCGGGCGCCCTAGATGCAGCTCTCTGCTCCACACAGAGGCTGTGGTAGCTCAGTGTCTGTGGTTGCATCAGGAAGGACATCCGGCGTAAAAAATAAACACGTGACCAGCCCTTCATGTGAGTTTGTTCACTGTGGTGAAGAAGGGAGCAGCGAAAGAAGAAAAATAAAGAAAGCAAGAACCGACAATTTAATTCAGTTAAATTCAATTGAGTTTATTTATAAAGTGCAGAAATCATCTCAGGGTGCTGAACAGAAACATTCATATATAAAATAATTAACATTGTTTAAATTGGGACATAAAAAGTCTTTGTCTGGTCCATATCTGATGTGAAATTTGGGTCAATTCAAGCTCAGATAAACAAAAGCGCAGCATTGCACCGTTTACTGAACAGAAACTAGGCTGAGATAGAAAAGCTGTGAGTTTAGAGAAGGAGAGGACCTTTGAGATGTTCACTCTGAGGTCAAACAAGGTCTGAGCTAAATGTGGACTTCAGGAGTCGCCACAGCGACCAAACTCAACGTGAAAAATTTAGCAGTTTTACGCCAGACGCTCTTCCTGACACAACCTGGGCTCAACCTGGCAACTTCAGGACTGCAAGCCAGTGACCGCCGAGCTACCGCAGCCCGATGACACGTTCACTGGCAAAATAAAGTCGCTCTTCACCTTCAGCACTGGACAAAGATAAATCTGGCTTGTTTGAAAGGAATATTGAAAAGTAAACAATCTTTAAGTTAAAATAATAAAAGGAAGAAGAGCTTGCGTTTGCAGAGATACATCTGAAACATTCAAAAACCTCCAGTTAAAAAAGTTTTTGCACAAACCAGACCAAAGTATAAAAATCAGGTGAAGATGCAGAACCAAACTAATAAAATCAATTACAGATCATCAGCACCAACACCAAACAATAACTCAAACACGGTGGTGGAAGGGGGATGGTTTGGGCTTGGTTTGACACCTGAGGAGCACCTAAATTGAATTCATAAATATTATACCAAATTGTTGCTGCTAAAGTTTTTTTCTTTTTTAACACTGCATTAACATTTTGACAATTTTACAAAAAAAAAGAAGCGTTGTGGTGGTTTTTAAGAACTGGCAAGGACATGATGAATTTATTTATTGTTCTACCTAAAAAACTAACATGTAAAAGACTTGTTTTAACACAAACATCAGCTTTTTGTGTACCTTCAACATGTTTCACGTGTTTGCCAGAACTGTTGAGGACGATACTGTTACTCTGGGAGCACATTTTGGTGTAGCTTTATGATTTGTTGCTTAAATTTTAAGTCGATGTAAAGATGAGCCAAAAAAGAAGAAAGCTTTGCTATACGGATTAGCTGCCTTATTTTTTGTAAGTGTGCAAACTTCACATGCTGACTTTAAAAATAAATTGTTTATCAATCAGTAACTTAAGAAGTTGTGTTTTTTGTGGAAAAGCAGTGCAGATGCTGAATGCTTTTGCTGAAAACTGCTGAGGAAGCTGAAACTGAGTTGTTGCAGCTAAAAGAAGCAAAACATTAGCTGAAAGCAAAAAGAGGAAAAGTAACTAAAAGCTAACTGGAGCATCCTCACCCTGTCTGGCAGCTTCACTTGCTCCCACTGAAATCTGGTCATCCTCAGACTTATTGCCTTCTGAAGCCATCTACAGTCACCCCCTCCATATTTATCTGACGTTCTAGATATCTCTGCTCCCTCAGATCTTCCTCTTCACATCACCTTAATATTTGCCCACCTCACCAGCATGGGGATCCCTGGGCATTCAGCTGATCTGCTCCCGGACGTCAGAACACTGACCTCTGAATGAAGAAGGATCACCTCCAGCTCACTCTTCAAAACTACTCAGCTTTGTAGAGCAGACCATCCATCCATCCATTATCTTGACCTGCTTCTTAATTTTTGGATCACGGGTCTTTTCCTCTTAATTTTCACTGGTGCACTTTTTATTTTATTGTTTGACTACAACAGTAACAGTTTTGAACAATTGTTTTCTATTTTTAGTTGTCCATGAGTATCCAGATAGGTGCATTTTAAATTAAATGTATGTAGTGAACATAGACAGGTGACCTGAATGTAGTTGAACATTAGCTTAAAGTAGCAAAATGCTACTGTAGTCAAAAGCAAAAACTTGCATAAGGCTAGCTAAAAAGTAAAAGTAGGTAAAAGCAGCAAAACACTGTGTAATGGATCAATCTGAGGGGTTTTGTGTTGATGCTGAGTTAATAAAAAGAGGCTAACGAGCCTGGATGGAAGTCTCTGCTCTTCATGTCATCACATGATGTACTGTATAAACTAACACTGTAGGTTTCTACAGCAGAACATGGTGTCAGAAGTGGGATGCATATTACTTCTCCAGTGGCAAACAGACACAAATAGAAATTTGTAACATTTGCTTCGAGGTTTCTCAGCAGTACAGAACACTGATATAGCCAAATTAAAAAATAAACACTTGCCTTAACTTGGACATGGAGAGATATGCAGAGTTTCTAATAAGGAAAAGTTTCCATGTTGAGACCGATCACAAACCTTTAGTAGGCTCAAAGGGACTGGATGAACTACATCCATGCATATGACTGCTGCATATCAGCTTGATGAAGTTTTCCTTCACTATCTCTCACGTAAAGAGATGGCGACTGCAGATGGACTGTCCAGAGCCCCTGTGAGAACAACAGTTTGGATTTAGTCACTGCAAGTTTACCAGCTACAGATAAAAGACTGAAAGAAAACTAAACACAATGAACCCATTCTCCAGCAGCTAAAAATGTTCTGCACAGACGGGTGGGCAGACAGTTCTCTATTGGAAGAGCATTTCAACCAGGTGAGCTCGCAGTTCAAAACGATCTATGGAAGCAGAGTTGTGATTCCATCATCACTGAGAGCAGACGTTCTCTGCAAGCTGCACGAGGGTCAGTTGGGATAACAAAGTGTAGGGAGGGAGCTAAGCAGTCTGGTGGCCAGGACTTAGCAAAGAGCTGGTACAAATAGTAGAGAAGTGTGACATTTGTGCATGCAGCAGAACAAACATCTGAGGCTTTGTTGCCCAATGAACTTCCTGAAAGACTATGGTCCATCGTAGGTGCAGATTTGTTCTAGTTTGAAACTAATTATCTCATAGTTGTGGACTACTTCCAAGATACTTATGAGGTTGCAACCCTGTGGGGGGGGGGGGGGGGGGGGGGGGGGGGGGG
>JAVCKU010000004.1:2097582-2111500 GCA_032273985.1 Hypsolebias coamazonicus
GGGAGGCCAAAGAGGAGATATATGGATGCAGTTAGAGAGGACATGAAGGTAGCTGGAGTGAGGACAGAGGATGCAGAGGACAGAGTGAGGCGGAGGAGGATGACTCGCTGTGGCGACCCCTGAAAAGGGAAAAGCCGAAAGAAGAAGAAGACTTCAGCCTGGATTATATTTAATGTCAAATTTATTCATGACATTTACTCTCTAACACAACGACAACACTCGAAAAGTGCAAATTTGTAAATTTTCACAAATCTAAACTCAGCCTGTTCACAAGTGACAATGCAGCTGTGTTGCATAAGTAGTAGTGCAGTAATAGATATACTGTACTTGACAGATTGTTAAATTAAAAATTAACTTAAAACTGAAGTCTTTTATATTGGTGAGTTATTTTGATGGAATGGCCGATGTCTGATATTTAACTTTATTGCTGATATCGGCCGATACAGATACTATGCTGGTAATATCGTGCATCACTAGTTTGGACTCCACCAATCCAGAGTTGGACAGATTGTGTACAAATGGAGGACATTCAAAACCATCGTTACCCTCCCCAGGAGTGGTGGACCAACAAAGATCACTCCAAGAGCAAGGCATGGAATAGTCGGCAAAGTCACACAGGAGCCCAGGGTAACTTCTAAGCCAGGGACATCAAAATGCTAGTTCAACACAAGTTTTTTACTCATTTTAAGTCATAAATACTTTGGAGCTTTAATGATTTTGGTGCAAATTATTAGCGAAATCACCATTTCTGTACACAAGAGTCATGACTATAAACAAGTACAAGTAATCTTGTCACAAGTCAAAACACTTGCAGAGAAAATAGCACATAATATTTTACCAATATCTTAAATTTCCATGACCTGATTTTGGCCAAAGCTTATTAAAATAACATTGAACTTACGTAAATCAAAGTTGAAAACTTAGCAGTGATTTTAGGCACCATATGTGACATTTAAAACTGTTATTGGATTGTAGCTCTTGTGGAGATTATTGTTTATGAAGGACATTTGCTGCAGTTGAAGTATTGTTTTTGTTTGTTTGTTTTAGGTATTGGAAAAATACCCCAATACACCCATGAGCCATAAAGAAATCTTACAAGTGATCCAAAGAGAAAGGCTTAAAGAAATCAGGTAAACATGTTTCTGGCTCCATGACAGCAACAGCCCCAGCAGAAGCAGCTGTGTCCCTTAATTCCTGTGTGTTTTTAGTTCTAGTTGTTTTACTCGTTTAATAACCGTTTAATGTCTTTTTGTTTCATTGTCACTGTTCTCATCCAGAAGGTAAGAACAAGGCTAGCCCCACACCGTCACTACATTTCCACTTTTGCACCTCTTGCATGTTATTAACAGTAACATGCACTAGATTAATCTGTGAAGCACAAACGCAGTGTTTGATTCACGTTTAGTTTTAGTCCGACACAAGACTAATATGGTTTATTTTCCATTAATCTCATTATTCTGATGTTTTAATTAAAAGAACAGAACGTGTGATATGTAATCATGAAACGGTAAAATATTAAAGCAACCTAACATTAGATCTGTTTCTAACTCACTGTTTTGATTTAACATTTTGCTCAACAGACTGTTATCGTGGTGTGAAAGTAGTAAAAAAATTACAGATTGAACAAGAGAATTTGTTCAGTGACGTCTTTACATAATTTATGACATTTGATTGAACATAGCCTTTTTTTTTGTTACACATGATTTTTGTATTAGACCAGTTAACTCAATAAAAGTTTCCTCGCTCGGATCCAGAGTTCAAGAATAAACTTAGAATTTGTTGGTCCGTCTTTCTGGAGTACCTCCTGATCCATCTCTACCCTTCTTGAATCTCTTTCTGCTTCTTATTTGTAGCAGAGTAGACGTGTAACTGGAGTTTTTTTGTTTTTTTCCTTGTAAACCAGTGGAACCTCGCCTCTGGCGTGCCTCAACGCCATGCTGCACACAAACTCTCGAGGTGAAGAGGGCATGTTTTACAAAGTTCCAGGCAGAATGGGAGTTTACACGTTAAAGGTTAGTCGGACACAAAACAGACTTTGTTGAGATGAAAATAAAAAAAGCACTAAACGGATATTCTTTGTAAATTTTAATGATCTTGGCAGAGGAGATATACAGTGAACCAGACGACATTTAGATTATCGTAATAAATGTTTTCAGACAAATGAGGATTAGTGGATGGATGTAAACACTCTGGAGCGGCGTGTGAATAATAAAATACTTCAAGCTGTCAAAAGATTTATTTTTATGTTCTGTGTTTCGTCTGCTGCCTGAAGATTAACGTTCAGTTTGGTTCAATCCACACAGAAGGACATCTCAGACGTGAAGATGTCAGAGGAGCTGTCAGATGAAAGCAGCGATAATCTGTCTGACTCCAGGAGCTCAGAGAAGACGTCTGTGTCTGAAGAGGGCCGGACAGGAAGGTGGCTGCGACGAGGTAGCACAACACCCCCACCCCCAGTGGATGATGTTTCTGCCTATATCTTTGTGTGTGTACTTGTCTGTTAGCAAAATATTTCACGAATCACGAAACAAGTTTTAATAAAACTTACAGAAATTACTGACTGTACATTTACACGATATCTTTTGGACTCGGCTTATTTCCAAATGGCTGCCGCAGCCACTGATGATTTAAAACAAAAGACATGGCTCTAACTCCGTCAGTTCAGATATTCACTTAAAGTTTGATGTAGTCGTAGCAGAAACTGTGATTTAACATTCAGGCTGAGCGCCAACAAATTCTGCAAGATCCGGCTGTTTGAGGTCAACTTTCTGTCTGTTAGCAAAATTCATAATTTATAATGTTTATACTTTAATAATTGTTGCTTTCTTTTCATTTGCATGCACTGAGTTAGCTACAAAAAAACTTTTGTTCACTTTTGTGCAAAGAATATGTAACATGATGCATTGACACGATGTGGAGTGAAAATTTAATGCGACCTGATCTGAAAGCCATCCGCACCTCTGGAGTGTGACGTCTAACAGCTTCAGATTGTCTTGAATTGAGCAACACGAGGGAATTGAACACACACCCTCTGTCTGTACGTGCACGCTGTGCATAGCTTGAAAAATAAGTGAGGTTCTGACTTCCAGTTTGATGTGTGGCCACATCTGTGCGTAAGAACGTTTCCTTTGAGAATTGGATTTCCACGTCCAAATCCAAGATGGTCGCTTTCGTCCAGTGTTCGTCACTCTGCGCTGCCTCGGACAAGAAAAAAACATCCCTCCACAGTAAACTCCTCCCACTGGAATATCTTGCACCAAAAACATTTAGGTTTACTGACACACCCTGTTCAGTTTCACTGCACAAAAACACTCATTTTGAAAAATACAAACATTCACGGGGGGGGGGGGGGGGGCATCGACGTATTGCCCCCCCCCCCCCCCCCCATCGACGTAGTGCTTGTTTATTATGTTGCAGCTTGATGCTAAATAATAAAAAGTGATTTTTATTGGAGAGCTTGGAGACAGGTGAGTCCACCAGGATTGCCGAGCTCCATTTACCAAATAATTTTAATGTCCAGTTTTTTCTTAAACTAAACCTGATGAATAGAAAACACTACAATCTGTTTTAAACACCGACTAAATCAACTTTAATTTTAGCTTCAGTGCATTGAAGAATAAGATCTTTTTGTTGTTGCAGTTGTCAAGGAAGGAAAAAGTAGAGAGGGAAGCGACTCAATCCCAGCAGATTAAGATCAAATAAGACAGATTGCTACAGAACTCTGAATGTACAGACTTTGGCTGATTGGTTACGTCTCTGTCACGACCGCCGACGCCCCTTTTCAGCTGTTGTTGTAAAAGACACAGGAAGTCAGCTGAGCGTCAGAGAGCCTGGCTCCGCCACATTGAGCCGTCCCGTAGGTTTTTGGATTTTACTGGGCAGCCAACATGATGGGAGCAGGTGGGTTTTACTGAAACATGCAAAAAGCCAGTTGGCTGCAAGTAGTTTACAGCAGGTTTGTCTGTGTGTTGGCTCAAATCGTTGCGTCACCGGTATCTGATGCAAAGCAAACGGAGAGTTACTGTTGTTGTTAAATGGCAGTTTTTATGTTGTTTTTCTGCCGCTGGAACGTTTGAAGTTAATGCGACAGGAAACTGAATTTTCTCAGTACGACCCGTGACCACTTCCTTATTCTGCGCACGTTTGAAACTACCAAGAATGTAACCTTTGATTGCAGCTGAGTCAGAGAACTCTAGTGTTCGACTTTTGATCTGATCAATATGAAAACACAACAAAGTCCCGTTAGAATCTGAAATGATTTCATGTCTAATTTATCACCATGACTTGTTTCCTGTTTGGTCCAGTCTTGAAAATAACTTTACGCACAATATCCTGTGTGATTTGATCGTGCTTGGCGTGCGCGTTGTAAAGGACCGTCAGCTGCAACTACATCAAATGTTAGTTCTTTATCAGTAAAACTCCATTATAGACATTATTTTGGGGTTGTCTTTAGTAATGTCCGCTGTGGCAGCTTGTCTTGAACTGGGCTGACTCCAAATGTAAATCACTGTAGATGCACATTTTTCAAGTTTCACATGTTAGTTTTTTTAAATTGCTGTTGGAAGTGTCTATGCATTTTTGTTTATTAAGCATTCACACTGTTGTGATCCTGTTTGTATTTATATTCCATATTCTTCTTGTTACCTTAAACTATTCCGTACGTTTTTCTGCATCTTTCTCGTCCAGAAGTTTTTGAGCTATTTCAACAAATCATAAAACGTTCGGCTCTTTCAGGACAATCCTGCTATGACTTTTAGTTTTGGTGCAACTTTAGCTTTTTTTTTAATATTTAGCCTTTTCTGCCATTTTTTCCCTTATATTGAGCTCATTTTCCATCCTTCAGCTCTTTAGATCTGTTTACAACCTTTTACTTCTCCTTTCACAGTTTGTTCTGCTTCAGCTTCTTTCAGCTTCCTTCTGCTAATTTAACCTTTTTTCAGCTAATTTCAGCTGTTTTGTTCTCCTTTCTGATTCTTTCTGATAACATTTTTGTGCTTCTTCTAACTTCTTTCTGATAATATCAACTTGTTATGCTATTTTCAGCTTATTTCTGCATGGTTCAGCTTTTTCTACTATTTCAGCTACTATTTAGCTGTTTTATGCTAATTTTAAAATTTTTAAGCCTAAATCCACATTTTAGCTCATTTCAGCTCTTTCCACTTCCTTCGGGTAGCTTAAGCTTCTTTCTGTCTTTTCAGCTACTTTTTTGTTGCTAAATTCAGCTTATTTTAGCTAAATTTCTGATTTTTGTGCTTATATCTTCTTATTTGAGTCTAATTCAGCAAACACATGTTCTTTCTTCTTCTAACGTAGACTTGTTCTTCTATTTCAGCTAAATTTCAGCATTTTTTTAATTTAATTTCAGCAGTTTTTCATCAAGTTCTCCTGCAGTAAACATTCACACTGCATTTTCCCAGGGAATTCAGTTTTTCTAGTTATGAGAGAAATAAACAACGTTGAACCAAGTTCCTCTCTAGTCGTCCAGCCCACATTTTGTAACATGATGTTGTGGTTGGACCATGTAATCTGTTTCTTTGAGCACCATGTTGGTTTCAGTTTCATCCAAACAACAGCAACATGTGATTGTTCGCTCACTCCCCTCAGGAAGTGCGTGTTGTAACATCTGTTGTAACATCTGTTCTCTCGTAGTTCCCTCCAAGCTGCAGCCACAACCGTCGTCTCCGCAGCCGCAGTGCTCCTCGCCTCCCATCTCCACCAGCAAGCTCATCTCTCCCTCCCAGAAACACAGCAAGAAGGCTCTCAAGCAGGTACTGGAAACAGGCAGATCAAGTTGCTACCGTGCACGTCAGTATTGTACTCCACAGATGTAGCAGAAGATCCAGCCACACCCTCATATTCACATAAACCTCACAAACCTCAGCCTTCCAACTTTACCGTCCACAAATGTCCTCTCAGTAGGTCGTTCTGTTCTTAAAGTCAAAGTTTGAATGTTTCACACATTTCTAATAATTTAAAGGGAGCACAACTATCACTGCATTAGTTTCAGCTTCATGTTTATGTTTAGATTTACACGATTCTTAAAAAAAAAATTCTCATTTTGCCAAAAATGTCTCGTGTGGCGTTTTGTCTTTACTAATCGCAGTTTCAGAACAAAGAGCAAAATAAAATATCTCTTTACTACAAAAATAAAAATAAACTCATCCATAAACTTGTGATTGCTGAAAGATAGAAATAAAAATGTGATCACCTTTTTACAGCCATGATGTTCAATGTGTGCAGCAGATATTCATGCACACCAGCTTCATATGACATCTCTAAAAGCTGCACTGAGTCTGTTTCTAGTGGAAGTCTGAAAAACAACGTTCCACTTCTATCTGTTTCAAAATAAAGACGTTTGGGCAGAAATCTGGAGGCTCTTTTTACTGGTGAGAGCTGGTGTCAGTTCATAACCAGCCAGTTAGGGTTACCCCCTGCTGAGTGGCTTTAATCTTTACAAGCTTCCTGATAAATGTGTTTCCTTCAGGACCAGTTTCATGTCAGCTCAGGCTGCAGGACGTCAGCTGGTGGTAAAATGTGCTGTTTATTGGTGAAATGACCACGTTCATCCCATTTTCTCCAGTGATCAGAGTTTCAACAGTCTGCGGTCACCAACATGTAAACCACTGAACACCTGTGTTGATGCTGGCAAACCACTCCAGCCTCCTGCTCCACAGTTATTAAGACGGCACAACAGTTTTTAGGTTTTTATTTTCACAGACAGGTTCTGAACGACACTTTTCTACTTCACTATAATCATCATCTGTTGACTCTCAGTAACTGTGGCCCCTGAGCTGCTGACTCTCAGTAACTGTGGCCCCTGAGCTGCTGACTCTCAGTAACTGTGGCCCCTGAGCTGTTGACTCTCAGTAACTGTGGCCCCTGAGCTGCTGACTCTCAGTAACTGTGGCCCCTGAGCTGATGACTCTCAGTAACTGTGGCCCCTGAGCTGCTGACTTTCAGTAACTGTGGCCCCTGAGCTGCTGACTCTCAGTAACTGTGACTTACATGTCAGTGCAGTAACTTACATGTCACTTTAACCTACATGTCACTTTAACCTACATGTCACTTTAACCTACATGTCATTTTAACTTACATGTCATTTTAACCTACATGTCACTTTAACTTAGATGTCATTTTAACCTACATGTCATTTTAACCTACATGTCACTTTAACTTAGATGTCATTTTAACTTACATGTCATTTTAACCTACATGTCACTTTAACTTAGATGTCATTTTAACCTACTTGTCATTTTAACCTACATGTCACTTTAACCTAAATGTCACTTTAACCTACATGTCACTTTAACCTACATGTCATTTTAACTTACATGTCATTTTAACCTACATGTCATTTTAACCTACATGTCACTTTAACCTACATGTCACTTTAACCTACATGTCATTTTAACCTACATGTCAGTTTAACCTACATGTCAGTTTAACGTGCATGAACTGAGCATTTCATGCACGTGAAGCTTGGAACTCCCCACTTCTGAGTTAAGAATCTTCTGTGGTAAGAAGCTCGAGGTCTTCAGCTGCAGACCTCCATCCACGTGTTGGGTTTTCTTTCTCTTTTTCCTGTTGGTGACTTGCCACATGTCCTGGGTGATCCAGGATCCACACCAGCTTCTGAATCCCAAACATCTCTGCCCTGGACTTCACTGTTCACATGTATTTAGTGTCTACAGCTGTTTACACTGGTAAACAAACATGTGGTCTATGGCAGCTTTCTTACTTTATGGTTTTTTTTAACCAGTCTTTGTGACTTTGCCACTAACCAGCTGCTCTGTTTTGCACTAGCGCTGTGATTTTAACTTTTTTGTGAGATGATTCAAATTTATGACATTTTCTTAAAAATAGTTATTTACTGTTGAGCAGTCTGCTGTTTTGTTGTTCAGTAGTTATTTACTCAGGCGTGTAGCCCGGTGGGAGCAAACCAAACAAACTTGTTGTTTTCTCATGCCGGGCTCTGACATCTGGTTCCTTTCATTTTGATCTTCTTCAGGCCTTGAAGCAGCAGCAGCAGAGGAACCAGCGCAGACAAGGGGGCATGCCAACCATCTCCAGCTCCAGACTGCTGCTGAAGACCATCAAAGAAATGACAGAGAACATTACAACAAAGACTGGTAGCTCACAAACTGTTGTTCTGCTCAAATAAATGTACAAAGTCGTTCCATACTTTGTTTAGATGCTGTATGCGATTAGTTTATTTGAAATTGTTGCTTGGTTAAACATTTTCTGGGTCTTTCCACATCAATTGGTATTTTCATTACGTAAGCGTAGTGTGATTATTATTTAATTGTACACTTGCATAAACAGCATCTATAATGTGTGAAGGAACGCTGTCACATCTGTCCTAGAACTTTCCCATGTGCTCCTTTTTTCCATGGAAGCAGAGCTGTGCCACCCTGTTGTACCCAGAAAAGTTCCCCAGAGGTCTGGTCGCCTCAGTGCAGGTGGGTGGAACACGTTGTGTAATTTGATTTAACGTTTGAGCCTCCACAAGCACAACAGCTCTGTATGTTGCATACAGCTAGTTCTCATAGTAGCATGAGTGAGATGCCCCGCTACAGGATGTACCCCACTGAGTATTCCTCAGGGGCGTTTCTGTCATTACCCCAGTCTTGGCTGGTAGTTGCGACCTCTGCTTTACCAACTCTCCAAGCAGCTTCTCTACAGCGCAGCAGCTTTCACAATTAGCACCTCTTCTCGCTTCGCCCCCGCAAGAAAGATTTTCAGGTGAGACGTCTCACTCGTGCGACTCTGTTAAACTGGGTCACCCAAGTAACCCAACATTCTTTGTTTCAGTGTCCCACTATGTTGCGTACAGACTCCTTCACAAACAGAGTTTACAACTAGAAAGTACCGGTCGTTCCAGCAAAGACCCACAGTTTAACACAACGAGGCCACACTTGGAACTGAGTCGTCCATAAAACTGATCAAAAGAGAGCAGTGAGGACCAACTCAGCACATCCTCAATAAAGACCCCTTTGAAAGGGCCTGGTACACGTCCAGGCCATGAGCAGGGTGGGCATGCAGCCCACTGGCACCTCAACTGGCTTGTGTATTCCAGAGTGATTGTTCCCACAGTCCAGTGGGAGAGCCGCTGCTCTCTGACGGGCTTCCCAGTATGAGGTGCATGCACATCACCATCACAGTCAGCAGATTCCAGGTCCAACAGCAGCGCTGGCTTAAAGGACTGTGTTTTAAGGTTGGCCTCTCTCAGAGGTTTAAAGTGGGGGGGTCAGAGAGGCCCTTGAACATGTACAGCTGTGGCTGAGTGGTTGCAGCAGTTGTCCTCCAACAGGATGGGGGACTAAGCACCACTACTATTTTCTCAACAACAGGCAGCGAGCACCTACTCAAGTGTCTGGCGCCATCTATGACTGACATTTTTCCCCACTTTGCAGTCAGTGCGTGATAGTCACATGACCGATTTCAGTTGCTCTTGTGTGTAACGGCGTCTCAGACTCAAATTTAATTTGTCAAAAGTACAGATTTCAGACCATTTTAAAATCATGTTGCTAGGCCAAGTAAAACCAGTTATGATCAATAATCCAATCCACCTATTTTTCTGAAAATCATCGTCATACGTGAAACACGTTAGAGCGAGAGACTGTGGAAAAGACGAGCAGTCTCATGGACAGAACATCACCAGAGTTCATGTTTGTAGTCACAGAAAACGAAGTGTCTGAGCTGCGTGCGTTCAGCTGGGACTGCTGCAAGATAAAGAATAAAGATATAATTCTTGTAAATTTATGAGTCTACAAATTGATTGACAGCCGCTGTGACGTCATAACTCTTTTCATGCCTGTGATGCAGGTAAAACATTTTCATCAGTGCTCAGAGTTCAAACAGTCTGCCTTCACCAAACACAACGTCTGTGTTGATGTTGGAAATGACTCCTGCCTCCTCCTCTGAGCTGTTAACCTCCTGCTCTAGAAGTTATCGAGGAGGCTGCAGTTTACAGCCACATGCCCAACTGTTGCTGAACAAGACTCTGATGTGTGTCCCTTCAGAGTACGCATGTGATGAATGTGATCTACAGCACGGATTAGTCTCTATAGAATGATTTACGAATGTGTGTGTGGGTAAACGGGGGCACAGATTGTCATAAAGCACTTTGAGTATCCCAAATACCTACATATCTATCAAATAGTACCTTCTAGGATCATAAGTGCACAGTTTGCTCTTGGTTTCTTGCCTTCAGAGGCAGGTAACCTTGCCTTGCCTTTAGTAGGTCTGAGCTGAGCTGCTGCTAGCTCCATTTTTACAAGCCCAGCTTCTGCACAGAGGTGCTGCTTGACAGGATATCGGCTCCATGGTGGACAGCTTCATGAACTTGTGTGGCTCTGAGCAACAGGAATTGCTCGCCGCCTTATATGATCATTTGCATGCCACAGTGTGTAACCAAAGGGAATGCAGCTGCTTTGCTGGTTAATATAAGGTACCATAATTATGTTCTTGATCTTCACAAGGGCATGATGTCCACTGAGGACGTGAGGAAGCGCTTCAGAGTTAGAAACACCACCAAAAGCTCCAGATAGTTTATGTGAAACTGTGAAACCACTTTCTTACTGGCCCTTGTGAATTCCTCCCCAACCTAACAGATTTGCATTTGTTGTGACCACCTTCCATGGCAGAGAGGAGCTTAAAGACACCCCCTGCACCAGGAAAGCTGGGTGACACCAATGCAGCAGCACCATAACGCACCCTGCCATGACCGTCACTAATGGTGTGGGATGCAGTCCAGATGTGGCTACATAGTGCTGAAAATCCCTCATGTGCAGGTTGACAGTGGCAGACTGGGCATTGACAAAAAGGACAAAGATCAGGAAGTGGCAAAGCTAAAGATGTGGAAGTTCTGCTTGTGTGGAACAAGGTTGTATAAGATCAGGAATGAGATCATCAGAGGTACAGCACCGGTTCAGCGACTGGGGGTAAAGTTAGAGAGGACATACCGAGCTTGTTGGACATGTCCAGAGGAGGGACAGTGATCATACTGGTAGAAGGATGTTATATAAATATAGCTGTCAGGAAAAAGACAAAGCCAAAAAGAAGATATGCAGTCAGAGAGGACAGGAAGTAGTTGGACTGGCAGCAGTGCGTGTAGAGGATGTCTCTCTGTGGTGATCCTTGAAGAGGGAACAGCCAAAACATGAAGAAAATGATGCAGGATAGTACAAATCCTGAACATACCCTCAGGCATGAGCAGCCTGTCCAGAATGTTTTCCTTCTTCCTGACAGGTTGGTTCAGGTAGAGCCACTTCGCTTTTTCTGCATCACCATCATCCCCATTGATTTCCTTGTAGCCTGGACCACTGGACCACTGGACCAGTGTGCACACAGGCAGATGTCTGATCAGTGAGTTCCTCCCACACATGAGGATCAGGCTTGTCGCCATGTCCTTGGACAGCTTAGTTATGTATGCAGAGAACACTGACGGCGTTGTGGGAGTTGTGGAAGTCGTTGGCAGCCGGGGGTGCAGGTAGACTGCAAGCTGTTGGTTCAGTAGAAGCACACAGGGCATGCCGAGCCTCTTCATGCCCTCAGATTCCAGATAGGAATCTTTTATTTGAGTCTCACCACTAAACAGGCCGTTCTCCCAGGAAACTGCAACTGTCTGTCGGCTTGGGGAAGATGAGGAGCAGCTGTCCGTGTTGTTTCTGACATCTTACGTCCCTTTACGGTGAATGCTGGTGGTCACAGTTACTACTGCAGGCCAGGGTCTGTGGAGACTGAAAGCAACACATGCACAGTCTCCATGTTCATGCACACAGCGAGAGAGGTTGTCACCCTCTCCTCCTCAACTTGGGGGACTGATAACAGTTTCATCATCATTATCCTCCGACACAAGGAGCTCCAGCATCTCCTTGTCCTTTTCATAGTCCAACTTCAGGACGTTCTTGACAAGTGTGGCTGCTGTGGCTAAGTCCAGCTGGGAGCTAAGCTAGCATCTTGTTCAACGAACACACCTTCGTCCCGTTTATCACCATTGCCAGAAGGGAGCCCACTTTTCAACAAGGATGGGTTCTTGCTGGAGAGACTACTTTGGTGTCTTAGCCGTCTTTGGAGACTTTTATGGTGATACAGGAACAGCCCCCCTTGTTTTTTTGTTTCTGAAATGCTTGTAAGCAAAACATTTTTGAGTGATGCTGCAGCATGGAGGAGGCTATTTAAATGGTAGATGATGCTGGAGTCGTAATCAACTAAGGAGTGGCGTAATGAGGTAAATGCTTCTGAGGACTGCGTGCAGGTGTATTCCATGATGAGACATCAAAATGAATGAGAACAGCTTCTGGCCATTTTAAAACTGTACTGCATTAGATTAAATTATAAATGAGGGGATGACTTTCCAAGATGGAACAAAACGGACGTGGACAACACAGTAATGTGACGATTTTGTAGGATTTGCACCCAAAAATTTTTTTTTTAATTAAAAACTGGCTGTGCAAAATGTAATTGTAGAAGTTGCTGGTGTAAAACACTCAGAACTCAAGTTGATCCTGTTTTTGCCATTTTGAGTGTCTGACAATAAAATACAGCTCAAAGTTTCTTAATCTAGTGGAGATCAATTTGTGACATGAATAAATCTACTTGCAGCCAACTTAAGTTGGGAATCATTAAATCAGGATTTGTCTTCTTGTGTTGCTAAGTCCATTTGTTCTGAACTTAATTTCCTGTTTTATGTTGCAGGGCAGATAAAACGTGCAAAGTACAAAATAGATGTGGAGACACCAGACTCCATTTTGGTTAACACAAACCTGAGAGCAATCATCAACAAGCACACATTCTCCATTTTGCCTCCAGACTGCCAACAGAAGCTGCTCAAACTCCTGCCCGAAGTTGACCGACAGGTGCATTTATTATTTAAAGATACATACCTTTGTCCATGTGTGGGTGCCTTTTGTTAGCAAAATATCTTTTCAACCACTGGACAGATCAACTTTTGGAGGGATGGCCAGCTGGTCTTCAAAAACACAAACCGTCACATTTAGAGTTAACGTTTCATGAAGTGTTACAAGACTTTACTGAGTCCTTGTGTTCATGTCATGCAACTGAAAAGTCACCTCCATGTGAGAGTCCAGGTAGGGTGAAGTTTTGTTGTTCTCTGCAGGCGTGCTTGGACGGTCTCCTGAAGGTCACTAGCTCCGCCTTAAACAACGAGTTCTTCACGTCAGCAGCACAGTCCTGGAAGGAGAGGCTGGCTGAAGGTCAGTTTCAGGTGTTCACAGCAGTCCGACACCAGGGGGACCACGTGCGTCATGAACTGTCTTTATCTTTGTTACAGGTGAATTCACACCTGAACTGCAGCTTCGAATGCGTCAAGAAATTGAGAAAGAAAAAAAAGTTGAGCACTGGAAGGAAGCTTTCTTTGAACGCTATTACGGAGAAAAGTAGGTTTTCTTTTATAAATGTTTATCACCCGCTGCTCAAAGGTGAAGGCAAAGACAACGGGTCGGCCCATGTCTCTGTTTGTTTGTATGAATCTGTTGACGTGTCTCACAAACCACCGGACGAACGTTAATTTAGAAGCACGTCAACAACTCATGCACTGTTGCATTCTGTCCACTGCAAGATGGCCGCCACAGCTGACTGACATGAACCAACAAACATGACTGTAACTTAGTTTTGTGTCAGTACACAACATCACAACACACACATCACAACACACACATCATAACACACATCATAACACACATCACAACACACACATCACAACACACATCATAACACACATCATAACACACATCATAACACACATCACAACACACACATCACAACACACATCACAACACACACATCATAACACACATCACAACACACACATCACAACACACACATCACAACACACAACACAACACACACAACATAACACACACATCACAACACACATCACAACACACACAGCAAA
>JAVCKU010000004.1:2245444-2255648 GCA_032273985.1 Hypsolebias coamazonicus
ATGCCATTTCCTGCATTTAGTGTATTTTAGTTGTTAAACACCTACGTTTACCTACTGAAATGTCTCGTCCTCAGCATTTCATTGCATTGTTGACCTTGCATTGATTTGCATTTGACAAATAAACCCGACCTAAACACTTGATTCTGTAACTATTTTAGGGTTAATGCCTCAACAAGAAGTAACCTGACCAACAGCTCTCCTTGTGTGAATAGAGAATGCCCCCCCCCCCCACCCCTGGTTGACAACTGTCGGCAACTGTATTGCAGCGCACAATACAGACGTGCTAGCTAAAATACTACAGACATAGCACTCCGCTTCTCTCATACTACACCCTCCCCAACAGCTCTTGCAGGTAAGAGGCGTCTACCTTCAGAACAAATTGAGATTGCTGATTGGTCAGTTGCTGACATGCCTGATTGACAGGTGACACTGAGGAGCTGACTCCTGCAAAAACCATCATAGATTTTGCTGGCCCATTTAAGAGTGTCATCCTTTAGTCCAAATTTATTCAATATTTTGGTGAATCTCAGGTTTGAGAACCAAGTTTCCTTACAAAATTAGAGGTGCTTGAGCACCCCCCAAAAAGAGGCTAAAATCGCCACTGGCTAAAACAGCTAACTGACCTTTGAAAATACACTTCAGTGAATGTTTACAGATATTGAGCTAAGATTAGTTGTGGTGTTAGCCAACAGTCAGTCAGAACCCATATTAACAGAATGTGTGAGAAATATCACAGTTCTGCTCGAGGTTGCACATTATTTTCAGATTTAATCAAACAGCTACAATTCTGGCATTTCTTAACATTTCGTGATCTCAATCTAAAACTTTGATATGAAAAGCAGAGGACGGTGTGCCAGGGTTACAAGTGACACCAAGCAGTGAGCTACTGCAGCTCCTACTTTAAATCTTTGAATAAAAGTTGTAAACGGTGAAACCTACAGATTCTAGTTTGACCACAGTTTCCATCTTCTTGATGGCAGGCTCAGTTTCCATGCTGACAACAACAATTTCCTCTGAAAGACACACAGATGACATAAACGTTTAGCCTTTAAGAAATTCCATATGGAAACCACATCACTGCAGCTTCTATGATCAGTAAAGCTTTAGTAAAGCCTGACTGTAATGTGACCTGGGTTTTTGGTTTTACCTGTCGTGGACCAGTTATTGGCCTGCTTGTCTGGCCCCCTGTAGATGAACTTCCTCAAACTCGTCACAACGTTGTTGCCGACCAAAGTGTAGCGGCCAAAAGCTCTGCAGTCCACCACTCGAATGTTCAGCGGTGGGTGAAGCAGCTCATTCTCTGGCAAATCCTTAAAAAAATTAGATCAGGACAGGAATTAAAATCAGTGGTTGGTTTTAAAAACAAAGCAAGTTTTGCTGCTGAAAAGCAAAGGCAAACCATAATGGTTTTGCCTGTCTGTGTGTGCAGGAGTTTGTTGGCAAAATATCCCATGAGCCACTGAATGTATTTCAAAGAAACTTTAAGAAAGTAATAACGAACTTTAGAAGTCAACCCAACTGAAGACGGCAAGTGATATGCATTCCTTCAAAGAATGCTAGGTCTTTGTGGCTTCAGACCCAGATCTTTAGGCTGTTTACATGAGAACAACCTCTGGAAACATTAGGGTTGTTTTAATATTTATTGGGACTAATAAATAAAAACAGAGATGGTTTACATGGAAACGCTGTAGTTTCCATACCAGGCAGGGTTGCCAGAAAATAAATATTGAAATGTTGCATTTATCTTATTGTATTTTGGCCCAAACTGTCATATGTGCTGATGTGAAGTAGAAAAGTTTTATTTGTAAAGGAGACACACAAAGAAGACGCCAGAGTGTGAACAAATACGGAATAGTTTTTTTCACATTGACAATATCTTACATGCTAGGGAAAGGTATGTGTTGTTTTGTGTCCAGCGCCAAAATGTCTGGGCATTCACCCAGGAAAAAGTTTCTAAAGTAAGATTATATTGACAAGCCAAATAAGAACTTATTATATGGTATGCTTATATAAGCCTTTGATGTCAATGGAAGGTATAAAGAAGACCAAATCTAGTTTGTAAACAGTTATGTGTTCTTTTTTTCATACTTCCAAGTGTCCAGCTGTTCGGTTTGACCTGCAAATTTCTTTACAATAAACCCTGACTTTTGTTGTCATCACAAATCTCAGTGCTTTGTGGTTATTCAAAGTTTCAATGTAAAGCCACTAAATTTTGGCGCCCAAAGTGGGGTTCAAACCCACGACCCTGAGACTCATGCTCAGCAGACTGAACTAGCTGGGCACTTAGTCTTAAGGTGGTGGAGGTGTATGTTGTGTTTGGTGAACATGTGCACAGAAAAGGAGGGTGTAAAAACATGTCCAAGTTTACCTGGCAACACAGTTGCTAGCTCAGCTGCATCAGAGTCTGCATGATCACAACTACATCTAAACTGGTGAATACAGGGATATTTATTTATTTACTTTTTTATTCATTTCATAACAAATATTACTTTGGTCCTAGGATGTTGTTGATTTGTTCCTACATGCTGAAAAATGGTGAGTAGGACAAAACACCCTGCTCTCGGCCATTTATTGTAACTGCTGTTGGTGCAGAAAAACTTTTGATTGCAGCTGCCTATAGTGTGCATGTGCCATTTCACACCAATGGAGTATTTCACACCTCCAAGGGATTTCCCCAGAAAACTTCCACTCTGAGACCTGGATCGAAAAAAAACTTTTGGTTTCAGAGAGGACGAGGGCTATTTTGTATGTCATATGTGTCAAACTCAAGGCGCGGGGGCCAAATGTGGCCCTCGCTGACATCTTCTCTGGCCCCCAAGATTATATGTGAAACATAAAATACTTCCATTTCTTGATTTTCAGTAATCTTTGATTATGATGTCGAAAGCACAACAGACAACATCAAATGAGGTCAATCAAACTCTTGTTGAGGAACCTGTGACCAAGAAAAGATGCTGGGTATCTGATTAGAGTTAATGTAGATTCTGAAATTGGCCCTTAGTTTGAAAAAGGTTTTAATATTGGCCCCTTTTGTGAGTTTGACACCACTGGTGTACGTGAATGGCTGAACCGCAGCAGAAAAGTTGCTGTTACACATAAAACACTTGTTGTGTAAACAGGGCCTTAAATTCTGCCATGGCAGAGGATAACTGTAATTAAAATAGATAACGCCGTACCACTTCAAACCACTTGACTAGTGTGCTGAAGTTGGGGTTCTTCTTGTAGTTTTGAATGAGAGCAGATTGCAGTCCTTTTCCTGCACATTCAATATCCACACGAGGCCGATCCACCTGGGCAAGATTTATTCGCTTCAAGTCCCTCAATCCCCAGAACAACACCTGAAAAACGAGAATTAGACCTTGTTTTGCTTGCGTTGATGTTTTTCTAACACTTGCGTAAGAATTATTGAGATCATGTTGATCATTGTGACGTTTTCACCTCAATCCTGTATTTGCTGAGTACTGGTCTGATCCCCAGCGGT
This sequence comes from Hypsolebias coamazonicus, assembly GCA_032273985.1. Classification (NCBI taxonomy): domain Eukaryota; kingdom Metazoa; phylum Chordata; class Actinopteri; order Cyprinodontiformes; family Rivulidae; genus Hypsolebias; species Hypsolebias coamazonicus. The sequence continues at coordinate 2,248,926 of JAVCKU010000004.1, forward strand.
ACAGGCAGGATTGGGCCACGGTCCATGTCTGTGGGGCCATCAATGGGGGGAAGGTCTGCTTTTCCATTGGGGCCAATCTAAAAGACAACACATGCTGTAAAACCATAGAAAGCGTAAATCTGCCGAGCATGACTGAGATGCTGTGAGAGTCTAACCTGAAGCAACTCAAAGGCAGCCAGCATTTCTCCAGCAGCCCCATTCCCACGATAGATCTGATAGTACTCCAGCTGAGGGGGGAAGCGTGGCGGCCCGTAGTGCTCGTCGGCCATTTTCACCACGGGCTTAGCAAAGGTTCTTCCCATGAAATCAGCTTTCCCCTACGAGCAACATACACACAAGTAAACATGAATTCTGGACCCAATATTTGAAGAAAAACTATTTAGCTACGAGTTTCAGCATTTCAGTGCAAATATCAGTCCGGTGGGTTGCAAAACATTCATCCTCATGGTAGTTTTTTTATTTGTTGCTCTAAAATCTGGAATTGGAAGTGTTTTTATATCATTTTAATCTAAATAAAATCCAATTAAACTCCATATTCAAAAGCAACAAAATGTAAAAATTATCAGGAGGGATGAATGCTAATGCAAGACACTGCAAGTAAAAAAAAATGATTGTAGTAAATATGTTTTCTTTTGACAAACAATATGAAACATGGCTTGATATGCACATGTTTCTGTGCAGACTAGATTAAAACATTGTGACAAAAATACTCAAAGCAAAGCAAATAACATCCAGATTACCAAAATTAACCAGTGAACTGCAAGATAGATATTTATCCAAATGGCATAGTTAGATAATGACTTGATCCATAAGAAAACTATGCAACCAACTCTTTCTTGCAGTTAGTGGTTACGTAGAGGTGAATTTACTGCTGGCCACATAAACAACACATTCAATGTCACTTCAAGGAATGCAACAGGGATAAGATTTTTGTGAGAAGTCCTTTTGTTTGTCCCTATGAACATGTCTTATTCCTCTTGCATGCCTTTCCATAGATTCTGCTCTGCACACATTACAGTTCTGCTACCGTACATCAAGGCAATCCACACTCTACTTATCCACATTAGGTCATCCAAAACAAGGGTGTTTTTGTCAGGAGCAAATATAAAATAATCAGTCAGCAAATGTGTTCTTTCACATACAAGTCAAGGTGATACAGACACAATCAAAACATCACGGTACATTTTAGGGTGAAAAAATGAAGGAACATGTAATCAGCATTCAGAAACGTAAACCGTTCAAAGGTAGAGGTCTTACTCTGGTCAACATGTGTTACACCGATGTCCCCAGTCGCTGAGGGAGTTGAATGGAGAATGTTTGTAATTTTGAGGGTGAGTGTTTTTCAGGATTGGAATTAAACAGGGAATGCAAATTAACCTTAATGCTTTTAGTGCAAGTACCGGTAGGTAGGAGTTAGACTGTGTGTAAGAAAATAAGTAGTTTGGTGTTTGTTTTTTGCTTTTCCGATGTAGAGCAAAGTAACAGATCCTGGCGAGTGGAGGGAGTCATTTTATCCACCACCAGGTCCAGTGGCAGAGCCAGTGGGTGGCCAATGGTGGCCTTGGTCACCATAGATTAACCTTCAGCCATTCCAAGGGACACCCCAATTAATTTGAAGAAACTAAACTTTAAGCAATATAAAAACTAGCAAGAGTAGTTTCCTCAAATGATGGGGTGGTCAGTCTACACATTTAAATGGCAGTGGCCATCTTGGATTTTGACGCGGCAACCCAGTTTTTGATTGTGAACTTTTGTATGCATAGAATCAACCACATATCTGAACGAAAGTTTACACATGGCCATTTTTTCAAGTTATCCAATTCACAACACAGGCAGACATGTACGGAGGCAGCCATCTTGGATTTCAATGTGGAAATCCAGTTTTCAAAAGGAACTTTTCTTACGCCTAGATGTAGCCACGCACCAAAATGGAAGTTTGTATTTCACACATTTTTCAAGTTTTCATGCTCACAAAAGGCTTGGATGGATGGATGGTATTTATAATTCTCCCTCTGCGACAGGGGATAATTAAAAACAGAAATATTGAGTTGTTTCTATTTGAAAACATCCCTCACCACTGTGTCCTGATCATAGAGTTCAATGACAATAATCGGGGGGTCGTCTCTCAGCTCGCTGGCCTCCCCGAACAGCTCCACGTTCTCAAACACCAGCAGCTGGTCCCACGTAGGGCACAGAGTCTCAGAAAGCACCTGCGCCAACAAAAAAGCCAAAGTATTTAAGACCCACAATCTACCATAAATAATGTTTTTATGAACGGCACATTTACCTCAGTAACCTGGCTTTGAGTGGAGAAGAAAACTCTTGCAAAAGGATCGGACAGACCTGTGCTGTCGGCAGCAAACAGGCTGCGAGCTTGGTACATGTGGACCCTCAGCTGGAAGATCTGTTTCACTGAACACGAACATCAACACAGGTAACATATGTGGGATAAAAGATGTTTCGAAAGATGCTTTTACTAATATCACCCGCCGACATGAAAGGAGGAAACTGTGCAAGCCTGTCTGTGTGTATTTGGTTGTCTATAAGGAAAATACAAAAACTGTGACTTTACAGAGATGGTGCTAAAACATGGCATGGTAGTAACTGAGAGGCACCTATAAAAGCTCTATTTAAAACGTCTATCCTGTTTCACTGTTAGCAAAATATCTCATAAACCACTGAGTGGATTTTCAGAAAAATCCCAGAAAGTAATGGTTGGATGGACATCTAAACATTTAACCTCTGAGGCTAAACACAAACATGACTAAAACTTGGTCAAGTTTACAGATATTGAGTTAGAGGTTGGTAGTAGCTGAGCGTCATATCCAGTATATGCTCTGAGCGTTAACAGATCTCGTGTACAGTCTTGTCTGTTTAAAACTGGTATGCAGTGCAGCAGGTGATATGCATTCCTAATTTATTTATTCATTTTTTAAGTTCTTATATTTAAACTACCGGTAAGTATGACTGAACCAGTGAAAAGTCTTACTCATGTAGGTGAGGCTGATGGGAGGTGAAGACGGCAGCCCGGGCCCTTTGGACAACTTATTTTCCTCAAATCCGTTGGGCAGGCCACTCAAGTAATCTTTGCGCTGCCTACTCAGACCCAGCCACAAATAAATCTCTATTTTGGACTGGACGGTCCATCCAGCAGGTCCAAAACCTTTTTTACCAGGAATCTTTTATGCCAAAAAAAAAAAAAAAGTCAAAACAATATGAGTCAAAGGTAGTTGCACTTAATTACAGTTACCCATATTTTGTTGAAACTCACCCTGAGGAAGATAGTTTTAACTTTGCCACAGTCTTTTCCCTTCTCCTCGTCGATGCTGGAGTAAAGGATGTCTTTGGAAGGAACACGGGCGTAAGCGATGCGCTTCCCGTTGCTGATCATCCAAATGAAAACATCAGGAACGCTGTGCTGAGGCTGCATTAAATAAATAAATGAATAAATATCAAACATGCCAAACGCAAACATTAAAAGATGTGAATTGGCCCATGAGCTGGGAGTCCTACTTCATCAGCCAGGAAGCGCAGCTTTGAAAGAAAGTTCTGTGCCAACTTGAGTTTCTCTCTCACGGTGCTTTTCTTCACCTGCGTCCTCATGGCCTTAGCTTGTTGACCTATGGCCTCCTGCAAACAGAGACATTAAACCATTCAGTCAGACACAACAAACGTTAAATAGAAGGGAAAGTCTATCTTCAGCCAACCTACCACTTCAGACAAGCACAGCTTTAGTCTCTCCCTGTCCAGTTTGGTTCTGCCAGACTGGTTCTGGTCCTTGTTGGCCAATGAAAGAAACTGACTGAAAGAACAGGAGCTTCTTCAGACTTTGATATAAATAATCAGACCTTATTTTTTTATTCCTGGTCTGTAACACACCTGCATCCTTGGCTGAGCTCCTCAAGAACGCCTCTCAGTCTGCGTTCAGGGTAGGACTTCTCTGTTTTGATGATCTCGTGCACGTCGTTCAGGCCGTCCTCCTACAAAAACAGTCAACTTTACTCATTATAGTCAGTGATATAATAAATTATGAACACTAAATCATAATTAACATGGTTTTCCTGTTATATACGTTTTTCTGCAGCCATGACTTCTGCATAAACTTTGTGCTGTTTTAACAATTCATAAATCAAAATGGTCTCTCGGAAGATGAATGTTATGATTTTTGTGTCTGTTTTTTTGTTATTTTTTTTTATTTACATTTTGTCTTCTTCTCAAACAAATTTGACTTTGTTTACAAATTATGTTCACAATAGAAATTAATTAGGATTTTTTTTCAATTCCTTCATAAAGTTTATTTGAATCTACTTCTTTAAGTGTTTATACTGTTCGGCTACTTTTAGCATTGAGCAACCAGGCTTTTACTTTTAGCTTAGAACTATCATTTTGCAGTTTTTAGCTGATGTTTTGCTACTTTTAGCATTCTTCTTCCATTAGATTTAAAGATCCAGATTTAAATTATAGCCAATATTTGTCTTATTTTGGTACTTTTTGGTGTTTAGCTAGACTTTTGCTATTTTTAGCTTCTAGCAAGCACTTTATATTTCAGCTACATTGTCTTTCAGCTCACTTGGTGCTGTTATTAGCATTTTATTAGCATTTGGCAACTTTTAGCTTCTAGCTTGCTGTTTAAAAATTTGAGCCAACCTTATGTTAAGTTTAGATTTCAGCTTCCATTTTGATATTTTAGCATTTAGCTAATCTGTTGGTGCTTTAACTTCTTAGCTAACATTTTGCTACTTTTTGTGTGTGTTTTGCTTCTTGTAGTTTTTACCGAGACTTTTATTAATTTTAGATTTTCAGTTCCATTTTGTTACTATTATTTTTTTCTTGCATTTCACAACTTTTGAATGTTAACTAGTGTTTTATTTTTAGGTTTGTGTTTTCATTTCTTTAGCCTTTAACTTCTGCTCTACGACTGCTTTATCAATCTAGTTTTAGACATTTCAAACAAACCCTTCAGGTTTCAAGCTGCTCTTCCACATAAAAAAAATGTCTTTAGTTATTGATTTAGTGTAGCTCAAGATGCACTGAGCTGTTCATAAAGACGAACACTTGCCAGTTTATCAGCGATGTTGTCGATAATATTGGCGTTGTAGAGCCTTCTCCTCTGATCCTGCCACCGACTCTTGATGTAAATGCACGGCTTCCTCTCAAAGTAAGGCAGATGGAAGTAGTTCCTAGGAATGAATTGATTACAGTATTTAATGGAAATGCTGGCTGAATAAATATATGTACAATATATAACAAATCTTTTTACCACTAACTTGTACAAACTAAATGCTTGAAAGTTTTGTTAAATGCATTTTATGAGGTTAATGGCTGCTTTTATTGCTCTAACCCGTCTGTGATGACAGGTTTCATTGGAGGAGATGTTGCAACTGAAGTCAGGTCTCCATCATCGTCCAGCTCCTCGTCGCTGGAGTTGTGTATCAATTCAGTTTCCTCCTCATCACCATCGCCTTTCTTTCCCTTTGTTTTTGCTTGAATATCTCCATCATTCTCGTTTCCATAGTAACCTAAATGCAGCAGAGCGGTAAATAAATATTTTGGGGATTTGATTTAACTTCTCCTCGCTTTCGGTTTAAATTGATAATAAAATACCTATGGTGACCTCGAAGTTGATCGGCTTATCGCCAATCTTTCTGTCAATCATTGTGGCCTCCAAGAAAGACCCAAAGAGAAAAAAATCCTCAACTTTCCCCGTAGCACTCTGTGGAAAAGAACAAATATTTTTGGTGGTGTGAAAAAGAAGAGCGAGATCTGATGGCACTATTAGGGTTGCCCCAGCACAGCGTTCAATAATTCATCAGAAGTGACTCCCTCTGCATGGCTGCAGGAGCCGCAGGGACCCACCTCTGAGATGTTGGGCACTCCCTCCACCTGCACCTCCGTGGAGCTGGTAATGTCAGGCGAGGAGGGGTCGAGGATCTCTACACCCAGGCTGATGAGCAAGCGGGCCCTGAAAGACACGCCTTCACCGAGCCCTTCGTTTAACTCCTGGTACTCGTCCATCAGGCTGTAGGTTCGAGTGGAGCCGTACATGTTCACCCAGGCTGGGCCCAGGGTGGGGAGGAAGCCTAAGAAATGACGGAATGTTTGGAAGTTTTATGGAAGGCTCATTGTTTCCCTGCTACGCATTCAGTTCAGTTCTCGCTCAGTGTTAGTCACACAGTGTTTGAAGGATAGCGGATAAATCACCTTTGTCCCCATCGTTGGAAATCTTCTTGAGATCTAAGAAGTGTGTTCCTATAGCCACATCATTCACTTTGTCCGAGTCACGAATCTGGATCTTCATGCGTTTGCACAGTGGTGGAAACATCTCCGTAAAAACGATTTGCTCGTTCCAGATGGGCTCGTAGCAGCTCTTCTGAACGGACGTTTTCCCCTGAAATCAAACATTTTTCACACAAGACTTTCATTATTTGATCCTGGCTGGACTAAAAGAAAGGACAAGAATCGTGTTGGACTCACCTTCTGCCCAGCGAAATGCACTTGAACATAAGGATCAACCAAGTCCTTATTTTCTCCAATGAAGGCCTTCTTCACGTTGGCCATGAGGCTGGTGTTCATCCTGGGGAGACCCTCTGCTTTGTAGATCTTTAGGTAATATCGAGCCCACTGTCGCTCTGAGGGCACCTCGTCTGGCAGCAGCAAATTACTGAAACAAAATGTTTTTTGTGTGGGAAAAAACAAATTTTATATATACTGTATACTTTATAC
>JAVCKU010000004.1:2303539-2320176 GCA_032273985.1 Hypsolebias coamazonicus
AGTGTATTGTATAACAGATACAGTGCCTTGTCATTCAATAGATCTCTAACTCTATAAAATACTGAAATAGATTTAGACAGCTTTGTTTTGGCAGAGCTTATATGTTGTTTCCAAGACAGTTTGTCGTCAATTATAACGCCCAAGAACTTCACCTCATGGACTCTACAAATATGGACAGATGCAAACAGTTGTTTTATTTTTGGAACATTTTTATGTAACTGACACAGGAAATCTTTGAAGTTTAAAGGCTAATATCATGATGGGTGTAGAAAATGACAGTAAAACTGACAGCTGCTGGTGTTTCAGTCTGTTTTCAGGAAGTGTTCGTCATTTAACAGGAACTGGAGCCAAGAAAGGGGTTTGAGGCATTTTTGTACATATGATTAAAAATGATCAACTCGCGTTATTAAAGTAATAAACATCAGTTGCATTCACCTATTAATTCAACTATTGAACTGTATTAGTCACAAAAAGTGATATTCTGCTTCAGGAATAAAGTGTTGTTTTTCATATTTGTACTTAAAGAGCAAAAGATCTTCTTTAGTTGTGAAATTATAACGTTATAACCGTTTTAGGTGGGCCTTGAGAATAAAATCTGCAGTTTTGTGAGATATTAAGCTCAGAATGTGTGTTCAGGATGACTCTCTGCTACTACCACAACACATTTTAAACCAGTCTTTCACCGTTTGTTGATGGGCTTATCTCCTACCAAGAGCTGTGGTGCTTTGAGACACCTGGTCCCAAGTTTTCACCCAGATATTTTCAAAATCAACTGTGATATTTCAGTAATCTGTCAAAGGTGATTAGATTATGTCTAATCAGACAAAGCTTCATTGCTCACTTAAAGCTTTTCCTCTTTTGTAATGTTTTCTTGTTAAGAGCTCACCAGTAACCAGCAGAAGCAGACCACTTAAAATTATCTCTGATTAAATTATAACTAGCAAAAACATTTTGGGTGACTAATTTCATCCTTTTATAAGCTATACACAATAACACACGTCACTTTAATGATATTATAATTATACTTACAGATGCAAAATGTGTACTGTAATCTGTTTTCTGACATAAAACGTAGTCCAGGTCGAGTTACGAAATCAGCCAATAGCGCACCGCTCACAGAAAACCATCCAATCAGAGCTCTCGGGTTGATTAATTTCAGCCAATCACATGCGAGCAGGAAGAGATACAGGAAGTGAGTACTGAGGGGCAGAGACGCTAAAGCGGTTCTGAGCAGCGGATTAAAAATAGTGTGTTTTTGTTGATTGTGCAAATTATTAAAAGTGGCGAGATAAGCGGCGCCTTTCATGGTGTTATTTTTTGTGTTTTATTAAAAAACACGGAGCTTTTTTTTAATTATATTTGTCCTTTTTGAGCTAGCGCTAACGTTAGCTTGTTCTTAGAGCTGCCTTCAACAGGCGCGTGGAAATGAGCGAAAATGAGTGACCGTGGGACACGACACCGACCTGCTTCCACAGGTACGTGGCTGGTGACGGATACACGTTCAGCAGCAGGTACAGGTGTGTTTTCCGTGAACATGTAACAACGTGTTTATTCGCAGGAGTTCGTCAACTAAAACCATCATCAGATGACTTTCTGTCAAATGGTTGTCACATGATGCGTGTGTCCGTGCGCGTGTGCGCACGCGTGTTTTCCATCAGTGTCTTGTTCCTGTTGAGCGTCGTCAGGTTCACGGCAGGTGGAAAGTCTTTGTCTCTTTGAGGACAGGTGGTTAAATAATAATTACTGATGTGGACGCTGTGGATGAAGATCACCATGAAGTTCACATGAAGTTCACATGAAGTTCACATGAAGTTCACCATGAAGTTCACCATGAAGTTCACTGGTCAGACAAGAAGAACAAGGCTGGTCACTGGTGATCTTCTGTTTTTACTAGTAGGACAGTTTGTCTCATTTTATTTATCCAGGCTAGTCTCACTGAGCCACGAGAACTCATTTTCAAGAGAGACCTGTTAGGGAGCAGATGGTGGGGGTTAAGTGCCTTGCTCAGGGGCCCAGGGTGGGGTGAATGAGGGTGGAGGCAGGTGTGGGTGCTTCACCTTTTCCATCCACATTATGATGTTGACAGTACCAGGAGTTGAACCTGCGACTTTCCGATCACAGGCCCATCTTCTCTAACCTCTGCGCCACCACTCCACCAATCATACATTTTTTTTAATTATGTTCTATCATATAGTTATCAATAGTAACTTATCCAAAGGCTCACCAAAGGTTCACCAAAGGCATAGCAACAATTATATGTGGAGACATGTCCCCCCTCACATTTACAAAATATTTCTTTGGAAACCACCCCCCCACACCACACACACACACACACTTACACACACATACATTTACCATGAAATATTAGTCTACCCAGAGCTGTTTCTATTTCTTCGTGAACCTATCCATTCCACTTGATTAATAGGAAAATACTCAAACCAGTAAACTCCAGTCCGGGTTTTCCTGGTGTTACCTACAACAACTCACCACACCGCATGCAGTGTCTCCCTGAGGACACTTGATGGGGCGGGGGGCGAGGGGGGGGACACCTCTGTGTTGCGTGCTGTCTTAGCGGCACATTAGTTTGGGTAGTTAGTGGCAGCAGTTGTCGACTAGGGCGTAGGGGAGACATCATTGTGCCATGCTCTCTAAAACAGTTATTGAATCAAGTGTTGACTTATGTAGGTAAACGAAGATATTTAACAACCCGTTAAAATAAACCAGAATGCAGGAAATGGCATCTGCTTTATTCAAAAGGCCCCCCACCCCCACCCCTTCAATGTGTCCCTGCCACATTACAAATGCTTCTGACGCCAATGGTCTTCACGTACAGAGCAAGGAGCTAGGGGCTAGGCTAACGGCTAGCAGTGTTCAGGTCCATTAAAAAACTCGTACATTTTCTCTTTGTCTTTCTTTTGGCTGCTCCCATCTTCAGGGGTGAGCATGGTGAGTGAACCCGCATAAAGATGCAACCACAGACCACCCAGCTACCATAACCACATGTGTGGACTGGAGGGCTGTCATCTGGGCACCCAGGGGAGCAGATGGGAGGGCTTGCTCAAGGGCTCAGATTGGGGAAAATAAAAGGGTGGAGGCCGATGTGAGAGCGTCATCTTTCCCACCTTCCAAATTTTTGTTGTGATGGTCAGGGGATTCGAACTAGAGACATACCGATCACACGCTGTCCTTCACTATCCTAGCTAATAAAAATATCTAATAATAAATCTAAAAAATATTGCACTACAGTGTTTGTTTAGTTTGATGCTGTTTTCTCTAGCCAGAAATGTCCATGATCCATCGGGAGTTGAGTAAATTTAGGATTGACTGAACATGCAGATGAGGTGGACATTCAGCAGCCTCTCTGCACCATCAGTACAACTTAACAGTATAATCATCTACACATTGTATCATCGTGTATCGTGCATCGTATCACAAGTGCTGTCTGGTCGAGAAAACAGAGACAAACCCAAGAAACGGTGTTGTGGAAAATTGATTGTGACTAAAGCATGATCAGAGGAAGCTTGAAGATGGACGGGTCTTTGTGTTTTGCAGAACTGTTTTGTAAAAGTGTCTTATGAATGATGTATTTGAGGATAAGGAACAAACTATTGCCAGATTTTTCACTTCAAAAATGGCCCAAGTATTTCTTTAGGCCCAGATACATAAACAACTAATTTGGTGGAAAACTTGGATGTGGAGTTCGGACAGTGTTGAGATGGCTGTTGACTTTACCTGCCTACCATCCAGCTCTATCTGAAAGTTCTTTGCTGACTCCTGAGTGACTCGACCTCCAAAGTCCAGCTGATAGACCTGGGTGGCTTCATTCCACAGTGGCTGTTTGTTGGCCATGACATAAACAAATCCTTGGCTGCCTAAGCTTCGGTCCTCCCTTTCGTTTGCCTTGCGGCTCTTTATCTCTTCCAGCTCACTTGCCATACGCATGCTCCGCTTGTTCTTCCAGCTCTTCTTACTGCTCTGGTTCTGGTTCATGAGTTCATCGCCACTGATAAACAGCTCTGGTTCACTTTCTGAGCTGTCCTGGAACTCGTTTGTCGTCCTGCTCATTTTCTTAGGTTTATTGAGTTGTTCTCTTTGGCCCTTGGGCTTCTTTTTCTCTCTGCTGCTGAGTCTTGGGCTGGAAATGAGAGTGTTGAAGTCAGAGAGAGCCCGGCCCTCCTTTCTTGACCTGCTCTCTGAGACTGTGGGCATGTTGACCTACTCGGCCCTGCTGTCTAGCCTTTTGCGGCTCTTTTTGCTGAAGCGCTCCGATTCCTGCGGGACAGGGCTTTCGTTCAGGGATGACGGTTCTGGAAAGTTGTTGGCAGATTCTGCTAGATCTTCTGTGGCACTTTTTAATGGTGGCAGCTCAGTGGGTGGGGGAGGAGGTGGCAAAGGAGGAGGTGGAGGTGGGGCAGTAGGAGGAGGTGGGGAGAGTATTGGCTTCTCTAAAATCTGATGGGTTTTTGTTGGTAACGGAGGCGCTGGGGGATCTTGCATGGGTGGTGGGCAGGGGTAAGGGTTCCAGGGATGTAAGCTAACAGGATGCAGTTGAAGTCCAGCACATGAGCTCGCTCCTGGATACAGTGGAGGGAGGGGACAGCAGGCCAAATTAGCCACATTTGGAGGGTAGCCTGGTGGCAAGACCAAACTAGGATCTTGCTGAGCAAAAGGTACTGAAGTGACCACCTCATTTGGGGAACATTGTGGTGGGGGGTTCTGTACAGTCTGGAGAGGAGGTCCACTATGTCTGACACTTGAAGGAAAAGGTGAGAGGGAAATATGGTAGCCTGATGGGAAAGTAAGAGTGCTAGTGCTCAAACTGGTTGAAGGTTTTGCGGTGAGGACGAAAGGAAGCCGAGTCATGTCCAAGTGCTGAGTCTGATTGATGATGAGTGGAGGTGGTTTGGGATTTCCTGGCGGGGGAGCCACCATTGTTTGTTCTGGACTCAGCCAGAAGTCCTCTGTGGCAGAGGTGTCCCACTGGTAAGGCGGAGGGCGTTTAACTGTCATGCTGGCATCAGCCAGAGTCAGCTGACGGGCAGATTTCTCAACCGGACACTGCTGATTTAAAGTTTCATCTTCAGTGAAGGCAGAGTTCACGTACACGGTTCTGTCACGGCTGTTATCCACGGCCCCCAGCAGACTGTAGGATGACTGAGACGCCAGGGGCGGGGAGCTTTTAGAGTGCACTATAATGGTGCTGTGATGTGCACCTTTTCCAGGTGGGAAGTCCTGCCTTACAACTGTTCCACCTGCGATACCACTACTTGTAGTGCTGCCTCCAGTGACGCTGACGCTGGCACTGCTGCTATTACTGCTGCACTGTGTGCATGTGTACAGTGCCGTGGGCACCCTCTGCTGGTACGAAAGTGATACTGCGCAGTTCATTTTAGCCTTAGTGGGAAGGGTTCTTGAACTGTCCATCATCTGTGGCACTTTGAGTCCCACCTCCCTGCGGTCACGACGTAGTGTGGCATGAATTAGATTGTTATCAATTCTCTGAGGAGGAGGGAGCGTTGCTGGTACCTGATTGGCCGGATCAGGGTAAGGAGGAGGGTCTCCACTTGGTATAGAATATCGAGGGATAGAAAGACGACTTAATGTAGCTGAGGTGTAAGGAAGCTGAATTTTTTTACTGTCCGAGGAAGTAACTTTTAGAGTTGCTGAACCACCGATGGTATGGACAGTGTATGCATTCTGATTGTTAATGAGGCGCCTGCGAGGCCGACAAACCTCCTCTACGTTGCCACTACTGTCAAAGGTTGTGATCCTTTCATACCCCAGGGGGGTTGAGTATTGTAAAGTGACAGGATGAAGCAGAAACTCGTCCTTTTTCATGCAAGGGTCAGGCGCCAGCACACTTGGGCTGTCGCAGTTTGTAATGAACGTTTGAGGAGCAGCAGCTGCCGTAGCTGCAGCAGCAGACACTGCGGTCCCTGGATATGGAGGAGGAGGATTCACCTTCCTCATCTGGATCTCCACAGACTCATCTGTATCACTGAAGGAGGGAGGTAAAGTCCGTAGAAAACTCGACTTCAGTGTGTGCCCATGGTCCCCCCTGTCGAGTGCGAGGTCCGTGGCAGGAGGAGGGATTTGCGGCAGGAGATGGATCTGCTGCAGGGATATGGTTGGGTAGCTGGTCGGAGGTGGAGGCAGTGACATCTGCATCTTCAGCTGCTGCTGCATCTGCTGGTGCTGCCTCTGCATCTGCTGGTGCTGCTGCTGGATCTGTTGATGCTGCTGCTGGAGCTTCTGCTGCTGCTGCCTCATTTCTTGGATCTGCTGCCGGATCTGCTGCTGCTGCTGCTGCATCTGCTGCTGCTGCTGCTGCATCTGCTGCTGCTGCTGTTGGATCTGCTGCTGCTGCTGCTGCATCTGCTGCTGCTGCTGGAGCTGTTGAGTCGTCACTGGCGGTGGAGCTTGTTGCACTTGCTGGTGCTGCTGTTGTTGCTGCTGCTGTTGCTGCTGTTGATGATGATGAAGCGTCTGCGGGTGGTGCAGCTGCTGTAGCTGTTGATGCTGCTGTGGCTGCTGTGACTGGGGCTGATGGTGGTGTTGCTGCTGCAGCTGGTGATGATGCAGTTTCTGCTGTTGCTGCAGTTGCTGCGGCTGTTTGGGAGGCTGCTGGCGAGGCTGCTGGGAATGAGACCGCTGTGGGTGGGGCTGCGGGGGGAGGTGGTGAGGCGGTGGAGGGGGAGGTAGAGTCCCAGGTAGAAGGGGGCCCATCTCTAACCCACTGAAAATCCCCTGACTGGAGTTTGAGTATCTTGCTGGCACGGGGTACGGCGATGCAACAGCGTCCTGACTGTGATCAGTGACGGGAACAGCGGCTGCTGCAGCTGCAGCTGTCGGGTTGGTCAGCACGTCCAGCTGAATGTTCTGATTGGCCAGAAGAGACTGAACCAGCCCAATACTCTGAGTTGGAGACATGGCTTGAGCCGGGCTGTGGATAGGCGCGATGGGAATGTTGACTGTGCAGGGTGGATTGTCTCCTGCTACTCCAGACGGCCCCAGCACTTCACAACACAACAAAGCAGAAAAAGCAGGAAATGTATTCACTCAAATACGCCTCTCTGTGACTACAATTATATCATGTTGAGTTTCATCTTAGATAGAACATGCTGTACCTGATGCTGTTAGTCATACCTGGTAAATCATCCTCATCCTCACTGAACACATTTGGGTTGAACACCGGCAGGCTCATAAAGTCATGAGAAATCTTCCGCACCTCTGGGAGGTAGATCGTCATCTGTCTCGGCTGCAAGTGCAGCAAGCTGGTCTTGTAGATGACTGACCAAGAAGTAAACACAAAGGGAAAGGTTCACTGTCTGCTTAGGAAAAGTCGAGCATTTGGGTGATCGGGGGGGTGAATTTACCTGCACCGAGATTGGTGGGGAGAAAAGAGGCAAGTCCAACAATTTTGAACTTTGTTCCCCAGATGTTGGATGTAACTTGTGCAAGATAATTGTGCTGTGAAGAAGAGAACGTACAAAGTTTAAGTCAAACAACATGAAATATCAGTCACTGTTACATATTATCAACATCTTTGTTGACACCTCAGATTGACGGATGGGCAGACAGATAGGCAAGACATTTTGTTACTTTAATCAAATATTTAGCTCTTTAATCAAATATTTAGCTCTTTAATCAAATATTTAGCTCTTTAATCAAATATTTAGCTACTTTTAGCTAGTGTTTTCCTACTTTTAACAAGTGTTTTGTCTCTTTTAGCATTAGCTTGGTCTCAACACAGAAACTATGTGTTGTTGTAAATAGTACATGAATGAGTCGCATCACGTCACTACCTCTGTGATGCCATCCATTGTGAACTCTCTTCGTGTCAAACTAGGCGACCGAACCGGAGGTTTCTTTGTCAGTAGCCGCGGCGATCGTTGGCCTTCCTGACTGGCGCGTGAAAGTTTGGGAGATTTTCTTGACTCCATGTTCAACCTATAAAAAAAAAAACAACGCTTAAAGTTTTAAATGATCTTTTTTGTAAACGTTGATTTACAAAACAAACTTGGCGAAAGAAACCATTGATTTGAAAAATCAAAATGTGCAAATACCTCAGTTAGGTAAAAGAAACGTTTTTTTTAATACAACCCCAATCCAAAAAAAGTTGTGATGTTAAGTGTAAAAAATAAATAAATAAATAAATAAAGTGCAATGATTTGCCAATATTGTATTCACAACACAAAGACATATGTACAATAACAAATGACACTTGTAACCTGTTTCCTCTGGATAACTTTGGCGACTTCTTCCCGACCCACTCATCGCTCAGGTCAATGTCGCTGGAGTCAGAGCAGTTACAGCTGTCAGTGTATGAAATCATGGGATTCACACACACCTCCTCTGAAAAAACAAACGCACACAAAAACAACAACTATTTACAAAAACTATCCTTGTGTACACAGCTCTCTTCATGCCACTACACAGATTTAGGTCCAGACTCAGGCTAAGACGTCCAAAAATGTTATTCCATGAATTAAAGTTGGTCTTTTGTTGAGTTGAATGTTTATTTAAAGCCACTGCCACAACGAAAATTATATTTCTCTCTATTTCAGCTTTAGAGCAAAACACCGTCTGACTTTAGGGCAAAATAAAAAGATATTTGGAACAGATCATTTTTCACTAAACCCTCAAATCCAGATAAAGTCAAAGCAAACCCCACTGCATAATGCTGCCACCACCATGTTTTGCAGTGGGAATGGTGTTTTTTTTTTTTTAACTTTGTTTTGTAGTGATCTAAAGTCATGTTTCTGAACTAAGCACACATTTTGGCTTAATATGAGTGAAAAATGTGCATGTTTTTGGTCTGTGGGAGGAAACCGGAGTACCCGGAGAAAACCCATGCAGCACGGAGAGAACATGCAAACTCCACCCCGAAAGGCCATGAGATGATCCTATGACCTAACCACTGCTCCACCATGCCAGCCCCCATAAACATCCAACTAGCCTCATGTGTTCCTTCTTCCAAGAGGGGAAAAACAAAAAAAAAAACAAAGAAGTCCTTGCTACTTCTTCAGTAGAATTATTTGACGTTGGATAAATTTAAATACATGTATACTTGTATCTGTCCACAGTTCACATGTGAGTAATTCACCATGAGTTGTTGCTGCCAGCGTCTTTACTTCTCCGTAAATGCTTTCTGAGGCTCTCAAGTATAAAAAGCACCATCTAGTGGGATAATATAAAAAAAGGTTTAGTTGTTAAGGTAAAAAGAAAAAATTATTTCTGAGAGGAATGCATTATTGTATGTAATAAATATGGGATTAAAATTTGTTTTTACAGTGTATTCTAATCTGGCTGATTTTTCCACAAACACAAGAGTTTAGTAAAGTTAAGTTTAGGAGAGCGTTTTTAAAAGTATAAGATTTTTATTCTTTTACAGAAAAAAATATACATTTTTTGGCTGCACCAAGATAAATGCATAAATAAAAGCTCAGATAAATTTAAATGTGTGGCTAATTTCACTCCAAAAGACAAAAAAGGGTTAACGTCGTATTCTTCTAAGGGCCAGCAGGGGGCAACATCTGCGATCGCAAAAGTAATGAACAAATACAACAATAATAAAAGTACTCGTTGCAACGCCATGAAGACAAACAAAAATCATATAATTAAAAACAAAATCTGTACAATATTTGTTGTTATGTCCTTAAATTTAAAGCTGTAAACAAAATTTGTGAACAACCGTCCACTACCGCCGGTTGTTTGTTTACCTTCGGAAGCAGCCGAAGCGACTGAAAACGGGTCGACAAGAAGAAAGAAGAGGAGTCTGACAGTTTGGAGTGTATTTATACTCAGGTTTGTGAAGTAAAGTATGCGGATAAGTTTTGAAAACAATCAGAATTTAAATATATTTGAGAACAGAGCGTTTTAAGTCCATTTTAGGACGGTTTAAATTTACCAGAGTGCTTTGTTTACATTGAGTGCGTACCTGCATTTATGAATTGCATTTCCATATATTTCTGCAAAACAACTGGAGTAAACACGTTACTGCACCATTTGATGTAGCTCAGAATCACTTTTTGTGTTGTATATAGTTTTATAAAGTTATTTTGCAGATTGTTTGTAGCTTGTGGCCCAGTTTAGACTCAAAGTGACATAAAGTCGCTCGTGCTTGATGGTGTTGGAGTAAAAAAAAAGGCCTCAGAGTTCAACTAAATACCTCCAAACAACAAATGAAGTATGTCAGCGTTAGTCGATGGATGTGCAGTGAATGTTGAGTTCAGGTTTGTTGTTACCTTCAGAAACTGGAGGAATTGTTGCAGTTTGACTTCTCGCAGAAGAACTCACTAAAGCTAAGGCAGAAAGGCAAAACAGGAAATAAATAAGACGTTTAATGCAAAAACAAGCAGACACTCCCATCGTTAGCTCTGCTCATTAAAACTGGGCCCGTTCACCTTTATATTGGGACACTGCACATTTTGATTTGCATGTTCAAAAATAGAATAAAATGATCATTTTGTTGAAGTAAAAGGTTTATTGCGACGTTTGCACGACTCAGTTGTCTTCTGCACGTGTGGGGAGCCATCCTCAGATGAACCTTCACATCATCAGACTCACAACTAAATGTAATGTTTGGACGTCCAGACGTGCACATCACAGTTTATAAAAAGTTTATTTTCAGTAAAATGCTAATTAAAGTGAGTATCTCAGCTCACATAATAAAAACTATAAGCTGAGCTGGTAAGGTTTACAGCTGAGGTCGAGCGTCTCGTTGTCTCAGAGTGAAAATGAAATAAAGCTGAGAGCATGAACTCACCGAGGAAGAGGAGGAGAAACGGCAGCTTCATCTCAACGATTCGACCTTTGTCTTTTTGTCTCGTTCTGATTTCTTAAAGCTCGTCTGATCATCAGAGATCACTTCCTCTTATTTTACAATCTTCTGCAGCTTCTCTCAGTTCTCGACTTCTCGGCTCAGGGCTCTCGGCCTCTTCCTCTCAGGTTCAGCGTTTCCCGCCCTCCCCGCCCCCTGTCGCTTCATGTCGTCTGCAGAGCGCCTCATGCGTCTCTTCTTCTGCTTGTGGTGCCAGCTCATCTGTAACCATGAGCTGAAACCAGAACAGTGAAGATCTTGTCTGATCACTTCTTAATTTATCCTTTATCGTCTTCTGGCTGAAACAGCTAAAATTAGCTCAGATGCTCTTTTGTTGGCATAAATTTCAGCTGTTTTGTGCAGTCTTCCTTCTTATTTCTATTTTTCTGTTACTTTGTGTCCTCACCAAGTGTTTTTTTTTTATGTCTTGTTTTTCTACACGTTAACATTTCCCTTCACCCTCTCTGTTGGTCTGAAACCCACCGGTTGTCTCTGTGTCTGTCAGTGCCTCAGTATCACTCAGGAACTGAGTCACCGGCCGCAGAGCGAGCACCACGCCGACACAGGACGCTGCAGAGCTTCAGCTTTTTACACCTTTCACCTCAACAAATCAGAAACGTGAACTACGCACAAGGATAGATAGAGGGCGAAATGTTTCTATGAAAAAGAAACTGTCCAGATGACCCGACTGAGAATTATTAGATTTGGTACCTGGATGATTGAGCATGAACTTTGTTACCTAGGAATTTTTGTTTCACTTTTGTTTCTTTAATATTCACATTAAAAGTTAAAATAAAAATAAATCAAGTTTTTTTATGTTTTTATTCGAGTTTCATGGTGATGAACAGATGAGGTCAGGCAGGAATCCCCGTGGACGATGATGTTTGCAGATGACATCGTGATCTGCGGCGAGAACAGGGAACAGGTGGAAGAGAACTTGGAGAGGTGGATTTGTGACAAAAGTGTGTCAGCAAAGGTCAAAGGAAAAGTTTACAAGACAGTGGTGAGACCAGCTATGTTGTATGGTCTGGAGACAGAGACATGGACAAAAAGACAGGAGACAGAACATGAAGTGGCAGAAATGAAGATGTTGAGGTTCTCCTTAGGAGTCACAAGGATGGAGAAGATTAGGAATTAGATCATCAGAGGTACAGCACAGGTTTAACAACTTGGAGATAAAGTTAGATAGGCCAGACTGAAATGGTTTGGACATGTCCAGAGGAGGGACAGTGGGTTGGACATGTCCAGAGGAGGGACAGTGGTTTTATTAGAAGGATGTTAGCAATGCAGCTGCCTGGAAAAAAGAGAGAGAGAGATGGATGTGTAAGAATGGTACCCCTCTGCTAGTTTTCCTGTGTCTGTATTCCCTAGTGTCTCCCAGTAATCACTCTGATCAGTTCCACCTGCGTGTCCTCCAGGTGTTTGTAATTTGTCTCGTCTAGTCTATCTTTATACAGTATAAGCCCTGGTCTCTGTCTCAGGCTTTGCCAGTTCATCATCTGGTACAGCTCCTGGTTTGTCTCCTGTGTTCCGTGTATAATCCTGATCTGATCCTGTTTGTGAGTTTTGCTGCCACATCAGCTATTTATTGTGTTTATTAAAGTGATTATTATTTTACTACCTCACCTCTGAATTCTGCTAGCACAAATGGGTTTGTTCCTGCTCAGCTCGATCTGAAAACTGTGACCGTATGCACTGACCAGAACCCAGCAAGCAGAATTTTCTCTGCCCCACTCACCTGTCTGCACGAGCCCGTGCAGATGGGTGAGCCCATGATCTGGTGCGGCGGGTTCCGGACCAAACCCGTCCAGACTCCTGAACACAAAATACAGGCAGTGGAGATCCCGCTCTCGCCTCTTCTCGTGCTGGACGAGGAGAGAAAGCGTTTCCAGCTCCGGGTGAACTGCCTGACGTGTGAGCCCAGTTCCCCCCCCTCTCCAGCCCCGCTCATCTTCTCGGGGAGGACGCCGAACTGAAGGACGAGTTCTGTATTGTTTCTGCGCCCCATCGCCAACGTCGCCATCAAAGCAGCAGAAAGAGGACCCGGAAGCAGTCCACCATACCTCCGTCAGTTCCTCCATCACAGCCAGCTGATCCAACTCAGTCCAGCGAGCCCAAGTTTCCTGGATGTGGTCCCAGTGCTTCAGTGGGGACGGGTCCCATCACCTCACCTCCCAGGGTTCCGGTGAGTGCGTAAGCCGTCACTTCACCCCTGCATAGAGCTTCACTAAAGACTGGAACCAATACTCTTCAGCTCCAACCCAGTGACCTCACCCAAATAAACTGGACTCTACAAGATCTACTTTCCTCTACTAAACACAACCCGGACTGTCTTGACACTGTGCTCTCCCTTGTTGAAAAACTATTATTATCACAACCTGGTATAACACATATCCCAGAATATCAGCAGCTTTTAACTAAAATAAGTACTTCGAAAAAACAGCCAGACTCTGTACCAGTTCCACCAGCCTCTGACATCCCCGCTTCTAATCCCATTCCAGCCTCAGATCCAGACCCTCCTGTCCCTGACTCTGCCCAAGAACCAGACTCCCCTGCTCCTGAGCCAGAGGCCTATGCTTCACTGACAGTCCCTGGCTCCCCCGCTGCAGAGTCCATTTCTGAGGGAGGCCCTGAGCCCAAGGAGGTGCTCCGGCCTGATCCTAGACCACGCCGTCGCCACCATGGCAGAGATCGACAGCAGAAAGGTCCCACTGATTCAGCCCCTGCTCCAGCTCTTGACTCGGCCCCTGCTCCAGCTCCTGACTCGGCCCCTGCTCCAGCTCCTGACTCGGCCCCCGCTCCAGCTCCTGACTCGGCCCCTGCTCCAGCTCCTGACTCAGCCCCTACTCCAGCTCCTGACTCGACCCCTGTTACAGTGCCTGACTCGGCCCCTGCTTCAGCGCCTGACTCGGCCCTTACTCCAGCGCCTGATTCGGCCCCTGCTCCAGTGTCTGACTCAGCACAAGTGCCTGAGGTCCTCATTCCAGAAGACCCTACCACAGAAGACCCTGCAGCAAAGACCCAGCCACAGAAGACCCAGCACCTATGGCTGGGTACCTCGAATATTCAGAGGCCTCATCACCTGCCACTGCGACAGAGGTCTCCACGATGACAGAGGCCTCCACGATGACAGAAGCCTCAGCAGCCTTGGAGTTTTCCAAGACTACAGAAGCAGCATCCCAGGCCTCCCTGACTGCTGCAGAGCCACAGGACCCCATGTCACCTGAATCAGCTCCCCAGGACCCCGGGCTGCCTGCTGCAGCTCCCCAGGCCTCTGTGTCACCTGCTGCAGCTCCCCAGGACCCCGTGTCACCTGCTGCAGCTCCCCAGGACCCTGTGTCACTTGTTGCAGCTACCCAGAACCCTGTGTTACCTGCTGTAACTCCCCAGGTCTCCACACCAGTGGTATCCCCAGAGGGTCCTACACCCACTGCACGCTTGGCTCCGAGTCCCACATCTCTGAGTTCCACATCTCAGAGTTCCATGTCTCCGGCTGCAGTCTCAGAAGTGGCCACACCTCTGCTGCAGTCCCAGAAATGGCCATGCCTCTTCCTTCTATGCCTAAGATCTCTATGTCACCTGCAATCTCTTTTTTCTCCTTCACTTTTGATGGCCTTCCTTCTCCCCTTACAGCCATCCTCTCCACACCATTATTATGAAATATTTATTCTAGTAATTATCTAGTGGTTTATTTATTTATTTGTTTATTTATTTATTTTTCTTTTTTTAATAGGATAGAAAGAAAAGAAAGACAGAAAGTAAGACTACAAAATATAAGAAATATATACAAAGAGAGCACACGGCAAAACACCTGACCACTGTCTGTACACCTGCAAAGAACATGACAAAACATAGTAACAAAATATATATGTATAAAGAACTTAAAATGTTCATGGCTTTGCAGTAAGTTTCTATAAATATATACTGTATATATACCCATACCTACGCATATATACATACATATATACACATGCATATACATTCACATACACATCTACAGTACACATCTACATACGATACCTACATGAGCATCCCTGCATCTGTTTGTGTGTGGTTGAGAGCATGCATAAGTGTATAAGGCTTCTCTAATAGAACATTTAATAGTGACTGTGAAGAAGCAGAGACCCGATCCCCAAGATCGGAGGCAGACAAAAGGGAGGACCAGAGCCCAAGACCCCAAGAGGGACCCCGAGCATGGAGCTCCCAGGGCCACACACACAGGACGAACCACTCACCCAACCCCCAGATCGGACCATAGGGGAGAACCGGAAGGGTACCACCAGCGACCACAGGCAGTGACCCCCCAGGGACAATAGCGCCAAACTCATAGGCCCTCGTTGGAACCTGCCGCACCGATGCAGTTCCAGGCCTGGGCACCGAGGCCCGGGCACCGAGGACGCACACCACCCAGGCCAAGGTCCAACAGGACCAGAGGACCCAAGCCCCACCAGGCAGCCACCAGGCCGAGCTGACACATGCCCAAGCACCCAGCCCCCGACACCGAGGGCCCCAAGCATGCCGGCAGGCAAGGGCACACCCCACCAGGGGGGCGCGTGACAGGGGCGCGATGCCAAGCATCCCCAGTTGTATAAAAGAGGGGGCAGTCTGAGTCCCGGCCTGACAAATACCCATTCATATATAAACATAATCACAAAATCCCACCCTCATCCTCACACTCACTCACTCAAAGACATTCAATAACGACACATTCCATTCTTATTCCCGATACGCACTCTTTACCCCCCAGGTCTAAGACATATACCCACTCACAACAGGGGGCAGCCCACACCCAAACCCAGGAGGTAGACCCCGTCATTCTTGGGCGGAGAGGAGCCGACATCCAAGACCCGGCCCAGACCACGCCCAGCTGACAGGACACCCCCGGCACGGAGAGGCCATGCCCCCGACCATCCCCACACACTGCCAACAACCAAGCGTACGCCCCCAGCCAACCGCCCACCAGGCCCCGGCAGCCACCTGTGGCCAGCGGGCCAACCATGGCACCCAAGAGCCAAGCTCAGGGAGTTCAAACAGCCCCAGGGAGGGCGTAGCGCCAGCCCCGGCAAGCCCCCAGGCCCCTAACGCCCCCATAGTCCAGGTCAACACCCGACAGCCTGCCCTTCTCTCGGACCCCACCCCCGGAATGGCAGCCAGGGAACCAGGGGGGTGAGAAAAAAAAGAATAAGACCCCGACACATATACCCCCACCCCCAGATGTACTGTTGATGTGTGTTGTTGTAAAGTGTCATTAAAAAATGAAAGAAGAAGGAGCAAAGGCTGGTATGATGCCAGTTCCCCCTCCACCCCAACTCTAATCCAAACCCTAGTGCCTAAATGCAACCAATGGAAGTGAGCACAGGCACAGGGGGTGAGAGCAGTGTCATCCCGCCACCCATAGCCATAGTGCCCACCCCAAGTTCCTATATGTGAATGTCATGAGGATGTTATGAGTAAATGTCTAAAGTGTACAATAAAAGTGAGTCCCAGGTGGCTATGGTCAACAGAGATGTAAAATTTTTGTAGCACACCCGAGCCCCAACATCCCTACATGAGTGGAATTTGAAAATGAAGAGGGTGGAGGTGTGTGGTGATGGATGAGGAGAAATATAACTGCAAGAGCAAATGCTCCCGCAGGGAGTCAGCTCCCCCACTGACCCAACAGGCCCCCCCCAGTTCCCCAAGGTCCACCCAGGGAGTGAGGCCAAAACACCTCTTCATCTGGACAGACCGCCAGGCCCATTGAGCTCCAGACCAGAGAGGGACAGAGCCCCGAGGTCCGCCAGAAGCAGGACCAATAGCCCACACACCCGAGGGC
>JAVCKU010000004.1:2347069-2357801 GCA_032273985.1 Hypsolebias coamazonicus
ATAAATAAATAAATTTAATAACTGATGTTAGTTCAGATTAAACGTTGTTTGGGTTCAAATACTGACCATTGTCCTATAAGATGGTTGGCTGTTCGTTAGTGAGGATTAAAGATCGCTGTGTGTAAAACATGCACGCCGTTTAGAGTGACAGGAGACACATAACCCATTCCTAAATCTCTTGGTTGTTTGAATTCTGTGTCCTACTTTCATCTGGGTCCCCTGAGGGTGGAGACTTGCTTACAGTGTTGTGATCTCTCTGTCTCCCATCGTGTGCCTTCAGTCTGTGTATCGAGGATCTCCGGTCAGTCACCTTTTAATAGCCTGTGCAGTCAAACAGAATGCATCCTTCTCATGTAATGCATGATTTTCACAATTGTTCTACTTTTCTACTGGCCTGAGTTTTTAATGCATTTTGAGTGGAATCCAACTGGTTTGGGCTGCTTGAGTCATTTCAGCTGCTTTAAGGTAAAGATGAGAAGGTGGCCAATTTTAGCATCTCTGCAGAGCTTTAGGGAATCTGCTTGTTGGAGTTAGTCACCTCTGTTTATCGCCCGCCGCCAAAAATAAAAAGGGTGAGAATGTTTTTGCTCAGCTCTATATGCATATATTTGCTTGTTTGGCATGCTAGCAAAATGTTTCATGAACCACATGATACAATTTAATGAATCCTTCAGAAATCAATCATTAGATGTACATCTACAGCTGAATAACTATTCAAATGGCTGCTGCAGGCAACTGGTCTAGAAAACACAAACATATTAAAATCTCAGTCAGTTTTCCAAATGTTCAGCTCAAACCTGGTTTGGTAGCAGTTGACAGTCACTCGCAACTTTGCTACATATTTTTATCTCCCATCACTGAATGAAGAGGGGGAACTGGAAATACCCTGGGTCCATCTGGCCACCTGTTTGTGCCTGTTGTGAGCAAAATGACTGAAAAATATATGTGAAGTACCAACTTCCATTTTGGTGTGTGGCTGTGTCCAGGGGTAAGAAAAAGAAGAGGTAAGAAAATTGGGTTGCCACGTCATAATCCAATATGGCTGCCACCATAAATGTCAGTCTCTCTTGTCAAAATTTTAATTGACAGTCCATCTTGTGAGATGAATAACTAGAAAAAAATGCAACTTGCAGACTTTCATTTTGGTGTGTGGCTGAAAACTAATCAGTGGTGGCCAAGACCACCACTGGCCACCACTGACCACCCCCTGGCTCCACCAATGCACCTGGTGTGGATAAAAGTACTCCCTCCACTGCCCAGGATCTGTCAGTCTGTGCTGCCTCAGGCAAGCACAAAAAAACAACAACAACAAAAAAAAGCCCTGTTCTTCTACACAGCGTAACTTCAACCCACTTGAATATCTTCCATTTTATAACACACTCAGGCATCAGTGCTCCAATCATGGTGACCTTAATTTCAAACATGGGCATCAAAGAGGCGGGCGATATGCATTACTTTAAAGATTGCCTCTTTGTGTGTGTGTGTGTGCGTGTGTGTGTGTGTTTGATCTACCTTTCATTGCTGAATTTGCCTTCAACTAATCACATCAAGAGCATCAAAGACTTGACTTTGATGACTTTAGAAAAAAATAAGCTCATATTAGTTTTTAACAGATGGAAACTCAAGTACAATCAAGGATGAAACTGTTTTTTTTTTCTTAAAGGCTTCCACTATATCTGAATGTGTGTGAATTTTAATTGTCTCAGAATAATTATTTGCTTTGTTTGGATTTTAGATCAAACTTGTCAACATCCATGCCACTGATATCGCTGATGGCCGACCGTCAATCGTCCTTGGGCTGATATGGACCATTATCCTGTACTTTCAGGTACAAGATTGAAAAGTTTAAAGTAACACCCTAGAAATGAACTTCACCATCCAAATATCAATTCACTATCTACATTTTAATTTTCTAAATTTCTTTGTCTCCTTACAAGATTGAAGAGTTAACCAGCAACCTGCCAGCCCTGCAGGCGTTGTCCAACAGCAACTCTTCTGTGGAGAGTTTAACCAGCTCAGAAGCAGGAAGCCCCCCCATGAAGAGGAAGGTGGTTAACAAGTTTCAAGGCAATGCCAAGAAGGCTTTGCTCAGATGGGTGCAGTGCACAGCAGCCAAGTATGTTACATTTAAATCACTTTTCATGTTCATGTCATGGATACTGTTGCAGGAAGAAATATTACAAATGAAAGTTTAAGGACATTTTTTTTTTGTCTTTTGAAATAATTATTGTAAAATAAACTTTTCATACAATTCATACTTTTTATACAATTCATACATCAAATTGTAGGCATTATTTCTCATCCTTGATTCCTACAAAGTTATGTTGGATTTATGTCCCAGCTAACATTTATTCAGAATTTATTTTTGTTTTATATATAATTGAATTTATTAACACATCTTAAAAGTCTACATTTAAACACTTTATACAAATCCTGTAAGACTGATCTAACCGATGGTCCTTCAGGCATTTCGGAATTGAGGTGAAGGACTTCGGGCCCAGCTGGCGCGATGGTGTTGCGTTCCAGGCAGTGGTGCACACCATCAGACCTGACTTGGTGGACATGGAAGTGGTGCGGCAGAGAAACAACAGGGACAATTTAGAAGATGCCTTCACACTTGCAGAAAATGAGTTGGGCATTCCCCGTCTGCTGGATCCAGAAGGTTTCCGTTACTTTTGCTGCTGGTTTTAAAGATTTTTGGTGGTTCTGATTATTTTAACAAAAACAATTGCTTGATTTTGTTATAGGCATAAATACACCAAAGAATGTTACCATAGATGACAATTTTTTATTGCGATTCATAATTTTTATTGTTTTCATATTTTTTGGACAGTTTTGCAGTCTGACTATTGTGCTATTTTAGGCATCCATTGGTTAAAATTAGAAATTAAAATGAATGAATGAATGGGTGGATGGATGGATGGATGAATGAATGGATGGATGGATGGATGGATAACTGGATGGGCAGATGGATGGATGGATGGATATTATGTACCATTGTACCATGAACTCTGCTTCAACATACTTATAGTACAATTTGTCTTCTATTGCTACTTAGCTTTCAGCTAGCCTCTGCTAGCCTTTCACAACTGTTAGTCTTTAGGTAGCCATTAGTTATGTTGTGTTTTATTTGCTTCTGTGTACTTGCTCTATTTTTGTCTTATCATACTACTTTTGTCATTTTGCTACATTAAGTTTTGAGCTAGCTTTTAGGTATTTTAGACTTTTCAGATAGCTTTGTGCTTTTTTAAAAATCTTTTACCTAGTATTTTCAACTTTAGCTTATAGTTTACCATTTGCTATTTTTGTTTTAGCTTCATTTATTTTAACTAGCCTTTTGTTACTTTGGCATTTACAGTAGCTCTCATTTTGCTCATTTGGTAGCTATCTGTTTGGGTCATTTGACTTATAGCTAGTGTTTTTGTTTTTAGCTTTTTGCTTGTGATTTATCCTTTTACATTCAGTTAGTGCTCTGCTTCTTTTAGGTTTACACACTCAATTTTAGGTTGTAAAGCAAATTTGATCAAAGTTGTTTATCTCCAAGCATTGCATTTTTATGGTGCCTATAGTTTATCTTATTATAAAATGTGTTTTACAAATATAAATGTAGTGGTTTCAGCGTAGCTCAGGCAGTAAAGCAGCCTGCAGTGACTCTGCAGTTCACAGTCAAGTCATGATTCTTTTTTTAATACAAAGAGCTGCAGTGAAAAGCCTCACTTCAAGGAGCTTTACTCTCCTGGTCTTTAATAAATATAGAATATAATATCAGGCCAACAGAGTGGATAAAATACACTAGCATAATGAGCTGCAGGTCTTGGTAGATTTAGCCTCCTGGGAACATTTTTTCTCTCATTTTAGCTGATGTAATGACTCATTTGATTTACTACCCTGGTTCTGTACTCAGAACTACCGGTATATTTTGTTGAATTTAATGCTGAAGCTTGTTTTTTTTTTTTTTTTTTTAGAAACTTGAATTTGCTTTTGGTTTTCTTGGTTTTCACCTCAACGAATGCCCAGGGGTTCTTTTGTTGTTTTTGTTTTTGTTTTTTTGGGGGGTGTAACAATAACTAGAATATTATTTTGCTCTGTAGATGTGGATGTGGACAAGCCTGATGAGAAGTCCATCATGACATACGTGGCTCAGTTTCTTAAACATTACCCAAACCCCCACCAGTCTGACGGGGGTGGACATCAAGATGAGGTACTTCCTTCTTTGTATGCACGGCTGCTAATGTTTATTTCATGTTTAGTGCAAAGAATGACTATAAAAGAAAAGGCCAAATGCATTCCTAGGCCTTTTAATTAAATAGTGTAAATCCATGCCTCCAGCTATTCCAAACCTCGTCATTCATCACAATAATTTATAATTTATCTTCAAAAAATGACTGCATGAACACAGCAGTGTTGACATCATCATGCACTTTTTGTTTTATATCATCCTAGACATATTTAATGTTTCCATCTACTTACTTTTGTGCACATTAAGCTGCTTCTTGGCTCTATTCCAACTTTTGCATTGTCAGTTCCAGTGCTTCAGGTGAGGGTTAAAGGTCATCGTCCTGCATGCGTTCTGTCTGTGTTCACCCGTTTCTCTGTCACCATTTCCCGTTCACTTTGCTTCTTGTTTTCCTTGTTAGTCTAATGCCTTTCTATTGTGTCTGCATTTCTCTGTGTGCTTCAATGCTTTCGTGGAAAGTTTGTTCCCCAAGATATTGAACAAATGCTTGAGGTATGTTCAAACAGACTACATCAGAGGTTTGTATAGAATAATAATGTCTATACTAGAGCCCGACCGATATGGAATTTTTGGCTTTCACTGATACTGATATTGGGTGGGGAAGGGACTGCTGATAATCGATATAATGGCTGGAATATTTTTAACTTTATCCACCTCCAAGAATCTACAAAAACATTGAGTGGAGCGGGGCTTGTTTATTTAGTGCAGCTGTTAGCAACAATGAAGCTAAGCTAATCAGATCCACGCTGTACGTAGACCCACAGTAGGTTTACAAGTGGTGCACTGGTCATAAAAACAGTCTTGCTAACGTGCGTTCACATTTTCTGTCCTCCACTGTTCACCATAAAGTTATCAAGTTTGTTACAAAAACATAAATTAAACAAAGAAACACATTCCTGTTCATTGTTTAAACAGTCACATATGGTGAAGGACGGTCCGATTATTATTGACCGCAGCAGAGTTTGTTTTTCTTTGTAGTGAAGTAAAGAGTTCAGACAAACGATGACGTTACCAGCACTGGATGTCTTCACAAAGTGGAAGTTCAATCTGATAGGACTGGTTGCTATAACTACTGACAATGAGGCTAATGTCGTGAAGACGGTGCAACTGATCATTAACCTTAGCTTGCTAACTTGAGAGGCACGTAGCTAATGACAAGAGGGTTGGAGGGTTGAAGATAATTTATTGTTGATTGTTTTTTTTAATTTACAGATCAGTTAAAATAAACTTACCATGCTTTGTATTGCACCCTGCTTCTGCTCATTGTGAAAGTGAAACCTAATGGCAATGACATGAAAGTACAGTGTAGTCTGCATTTACCCTCTGCTGGATACATTGTACAATTATGGCTGGTTCCAGCATTTTAAGGGTGAAAATTAGAAGTGTTTGTACCGGTGCATAATGGGACAATTCCAGCAGGTTCCCAAGCGTCTACATTGGCCTAAAATATCAGGCCTAACGATATATCAGTCGGGCTCTAGCCTATACCTCCTCTGCACCTCTCTATCTTCTACATGCATTTCTAGAATGATTCAGTTTTCTTTGTGAAATTGTTTACATCTTGTATTTGTCTACCAACGTTGAGTCAGGTCCTCTGGATGGATTCTTCTTTGTTGAGATGTTCCGTCTTTTGTTCAAAAGCAGCATCTGCTGTTTATAAGACTGAGTTTGTTGCAGCTCCTCAGACTGAAGAAGTCTTTTGGATAAAAGACGAAACATTTCAACAAGAAGAATCTGTGCAGAGGACCTGACTTTTTTTTTTTTTTTTTTTTTTCAGAGGACCTGACTTTACCTGGTTAGATTTTTCTACCTGGATTATTGAGCATCAGGACATTTTGTTTTTGAGTTTTTCTTGACTGTATTTAAGGTTCCTGAAAGCATGATTAAAAACGGTTTAGAACTAGAATGGATGGAAATGCTAAATTGCAGCGTGATGCTGAGTGCTGAATGTCATTCTTGGAAAATTTAAAAGAAGATAAATCGAAATAGTTAAACAAAACAAAAGCTGAAATTAGCTAAAGTAAAGCTAAAATAAGCTAAACAAAGACTGAAATAATCAAAACAAACACC
Source organism: Hypsolebias coamazonicus (assembly GCA_032273985.1). Classification (NCBI taxonomy): domain Eukaryota; kingdom Metazoa; phylum Chordata; class Actinopteri; order Cyprinodontiformes; family Rivulidae; genus Hypsolebias; species Hypsolebias coamazonicus. The sequence continues at coordinate 2,353,377 of JAVCKU010000004.1, forward strand.
AAGAACTAACCTTAGCAAAGCAAACTCTAAAAGCTGAAACTAACAACCAATAGTTAAATGCCAAATATAAATAAACAATAATGAAAAGCTAAAATTAACTAAACAAGAGCTAAAAGCTAAAACCATAAAACAATTGTTGAAAACTAAAGAGACCAAAACAGTAGCTGTATATTAAAGTCATTAAAAGAAAACTAAAAGCTAAAATTAACAAAACTGTACCAGAACTGTAAAATTAGCAAAACAGAAGCCCAAGGTTAAAATTAGGTCAACAGTAAACTATATAAAAATCTGTAATTAAAAGCTAAAACTAGCAGAATGGTAGCTCAAAGCTAAAGTAGCAGAACAGTAGCAATTAAAATCTGCAGAATAGCTAAATAAAATAAAAGTAGCTAAACAAAACCGAAAAGCTATAACTATCAAAACAGTTGTGTAGTGCTAAAATTCACAAACAGTTGAATAAAGTTAAAATTAGCTAAACAGTAAATGGAGCTTAGTTATATAGCCATTTACCATTTACCATTTAAACAGTAGCTGAGTGCTACAATTAATTAAACAGTAGCTGAAATCTAAAGTCAGCAAAACAGCTGAAAGCTGCTTTTTAAAACAGTAGCCATGAAATAAAAGTAGCAAAACCTAAGCCAAATGTCAAAAAATAGCTGTACAGTATAATGCACAAAACAATAGTTAAAAGCTAAAACCAACAAAATGTTAGCTAAAAGTTCAAGTAGTAGTTTTACCTACCAGAACAGTAGTTGTTATTATTTTTTATTTGATCCTTTATTTTACCAGAATAAACTCACTGAGTTTAAAAATCTCATTCACAAGAGTGCCCTGGTTAAAAACTAAAGTTAGGAAAGAATAGCTACAATCGAAAACTACAGCAAAATTGTTCAAGGTGACTTGAAGGAGCAGTTTCTCAATGATTTGAATATTTATTTATTTTTGCTTTTCTTAAGATGAAAAAAATAATTGCTATTAAAAATAAATAATTTCAAAAGTGCATGAGTTATAATAAAATAATAATATGATAATAAAAAATAAAATACTCATATGATAATCAATATATCTTAAACGAGTTTATATATAAATGGGTAAAAAAGCTGAATGAATGCTGAAGTAGTTGGAGACCAGACAAATAGTCATAAATAATACTGTCAATTACGCCATTAGGTTTGCTGGGAATGTAAGCTCTGTGTGTTCTGATTGCAACAGAGAGAGGAGCGGAAGATGCTTCGAGAGCTGAAGGTGTTTTTAGATCAGCTGGAGAGAGATCTGCTCCGAGCCCAGGCAGCCGAGGGAAGCCTCGCAGACAAATATCAGGTCTGTTACGCTCCAGACAACAAAAACAACAACAAAGTTCCTCTGCAAACCAGACTTACAATAGTATGACTGTTTCATCGTGTTTTGTAGGTCTTCAAAAGCTTCCATGTTCAGTACGAGATGAAGAAGAAGCAGACGGATCCTCTGCTGCAGCCGATCCATAAGGACAGCAAACTTTCAGTGGACCAAGCTGTGGTCAAGCAGGCCTGGGACCGCCTGTCTGCCAGGGTACATATCTCTGAACTAAATTAATGAGTCATGAAAAGCTTACATTATATGAACTATTCAGAGTCACACTATGCAACTTTATGTTTAATAATGGATTTAACTTTTTCTTTCACACCCAAAGTGTAAAAGGCCGATGCTGTGTTTGGTGTGTGTGTTAGCAAAATATCTGATGAATCACTGAATGGATTTCAATGAGTTTTAAAGACATTTTCAGAAAATATTAAATCAGTGCAAGTTTACAACTGATTAACTTCTAACGAAAACCAAATTCAGAATGGCTGCTACAGCTAATCAAGATAAAATGGCTCTAATTTAGTTTTACAGGTATTGAGCTAATATTTAGTTTGGTAGTAGCTGAAAAAAAATCCATACCAAATGCTCCAATGCGATCAGCTTTGCAACTTTACATGAGATCACATTTAACTTCATAAGAAAAGGCTGAAAAATGCAGTTTTTCAATTAATTCATTAATTTGTTTTTACTCTAATAGGAAAAACAAGACAGATCTTTTCTTTCCCTCCAGTAAATGTTCAGTTTGATTAACTGACGTGGAATGAGTGCAGAGGGGCTGGAGATGAGAACAAAGGTCTTTGTTGTCCTCTGTCGCAGAATGTAAAGGGGGAATTGGAAATACCCTCCGTCCGTCTGTTCGTCCGTCCATGCATGTTGTGAGCACAATAACTTGAAAAATAAGTTGGAATACCAACTTCCATTTAGTTTTGTGGTGGCCTTGAGCTCTGCGCTGCCTCAGACAAGCTCAACAAATCAAAAACCTACCGCTGTTCTTCTTCACGGTGTCTGGCACCAAAAATATTAACGTTTACTTCCTGGTCAATTCCAGTCCAGAAAAACACTCATTTCAAAACTACAAATATTCCCTACTCAAATCCCTCAGCGACGAGGGACCACCACTTGTTCACCAGGAACCTTTCTTCTCCAGACATCCACAGCTTGTCCAGACTTAAATGTTCTGTTGTCATGACAACACAGTCTCCTTCATTGTTGGATCTTATTTTTGTGTGTTTTTAATGGGTTGTCAATCGCAGCTGCTGGACTGGCACATCCATCTGGACAAGTCTCTGCCTGGACCCCTGGGAGTGATCGGAGCCTGGCTTCACCGAGCAGAGATGGCTCTGAGGGAGGACATCCCCCTCCAGCTTGTTCATGAAGAAGCGGCCAATGTCCTCCACAGAAAACTAGAGCAGCACAAGGTCAAACCTCAGGACTTTTCAGTGCTGTTGGAGCAATCATGTTGTTCCACATTCATAACACAACTATTCACTGCCAAAATGAGCATGATTGTGTTTTTATATTTTCAGGAGATATTAAAAAGTGTGGTATCACATAGGCAGACTTTTGTTCAGATCCACAAGGACAGATCAGTCAACGGGGTACCTGTTCCACCTGAACAGCTCCAGGACATGGCAGAACGGTAAGACCTTATGGAGAATAAATATAATTTTTAATATTTCCTGTCCTCTAAGATGCAACATTAATGTTTTAACTGTGTTTGATTGTCTGTAGGGTTTATAAAAATGGCTAGAAATCTGTCAGTTTTACAGATATTGAGAAAGTCGTTTTGGGGTTGTAGCTCAGTCATGCCCTACTGTTTATATTAATCCTGCCTGTTAGAAAAATGTATCATGAACAAAACAGCCAAATAAAAAATAATAGCCAATTTGTAACCTCTTTTAATGAAACTATTGAAAGTGTTGAACGTAGTACATCTAGAACTTAACGTTAATATTCAACCTCATTCAAAAAGGCTGTTGCAGCTAATCAACTTCAGCAAACTTTAACGTAGTCAAATTTATAGATATTGAGCTACAATACCACACCATACCATTTTATTTATAGAGCACTTAAAAACGGCGACAAGGCCAACCAAAGTGCTGTACAAACAGAAAAACAAGCAACACATAGGCAACATACAGAAAGAAGTTAAATCAGAATATAGACATAAAAATGTTGCAGCTAATAAATATAACAACTAAACTGTGTGAAGCAAACAGGTTCAAACACAGATCATCTGGTTTTGAAAGCTACGTAATAGTAGTGGGTTTTTAAATGTTATTTGAAAACTGAGAGGGAGGGGGCCTGCCTGACATGCAGATGTAACTCATTCCAAAGTCTTGTTCCTGCTACAGAGAAGGCCCTGTCACCTCTGTGTTTAAGACGAGTTCCTGGAACTGTAAAGAGCAACTGGTCCGCTGACCTCAGAGAACGTGGTGGGCTGTAGCAAATCAGAGAGATGGTGGGGAGGGGGGGGGACTGTTCAGCAGTTTGTAGACATACAAGAGTATTTTGAACTGGATTCAAAGGTGAACCAGTAGCCAGTGCAGGGAGGTCAAAACTGGTGTAATGTGCTCTCTTTTGCTTGTAGTGGTTAAAAATTGGGCTGCCGCATTTAGGACCAGTTGTAGTCATGCAATGGTGGTCTGACTGATACCAAACAGGAATGAATTGCAGTAATCAAGCCTAGATGTAATAAATGCATGTATTACTGTCTCCAGGTTATTTTAGGATAATATGGGCTTCAGCTTAGACTGTTGCCTCAGCTGAAAAAAAAACAGGATTTAACGATCATGTTTACATGACTGTTGAGTTTCATGGAAGGGTCCATTACCACTCCCAGATTTGTGACTTTTTGTTTTTCTGGAATATCTCTATCAATGATGGAGGTTGAAGATCATGAACCGAAAATATATAGTGTTGATGACGAGATTGATGCGAGTCTCTTTCCAATGACCAAGGACTGTGAATATTATACTGTAAAACAGTTTAATGATTTAAGCTTGATAAAGTCTGGTTTATCAATAATACATTTCAATAGTAGGAGTTTGAATGCAAATATTTCTATGATAACAGATTACTTAA
>JAVCKU010000004.1:2359929-2376995 GCA_032273985.1 Hypsolebias coamazonicus
TATATTTACATATATATATATTTACATATATATATATTTACATATATGTATAACAATTTCAGATTAAAGTTCCTCAACACAAAATTGGGAAGACTTTGAATATCATGTCAATTACAGTTTGTGATATCATCAAAAGATTTCTAGAATGCGACTGGAACTTAGCCTGGTATCAGTGCATATTTCAAAAGCCTACCTCTCTGATGGTATGGTGGTGCATACAGCACTCTACTAGATCTATACAGAGAATAATCAGGCTTTAGATCACCTTCATACACCAAAAGGACACACATCGAAGACAATGAGGGGTTCTGTGTCTTGCCCAGGGACACTTAGGCATGTGACTGCTGGTGGAATTAAACCTCCAACTCTTGCAATGGAGGATGACTGTGCTAACCACTCAGCCACAGCTGCCCAGTAGTAGAAGAATCAAGGTGCTAAACTGGCTTGCCTGCAGTCCAGACTTCTAACTAAATGAAAATACTGGACTCGTCAAGAAACAAAAAATCAGCTAAGAAGACCAGGACTGATGATCAGCTCGAATCCTCCATCAGACCAGAATAAGACAACGTTCCCCTCCGAAACCTCCAACAGCTGCTCTCCTCAGTTCCCAGATGTTTACAGACTGTTATCGTGAGAGGGGATGCTTCACACAATGATAAACATGGCTCTGTCCCCACTGTTTTGAAGTGTATTGCTGGCATACAATTTAAAATTAACTTGTATTTTTGCAAATATTGTGCAATTTCTTAGTTTAAACATTTGATGTTTATTTTGTTCCACTGTATGTAAAATGAGATTTTATGAGATTTGCAAATAATTAAATTTTGTTTTTATTCACATTTTACACAACAACCCAACCTTTTTGGAATCAAGGTTGTAGCACGCTACCGATGTGATTTCAGTTTGACTGAGCTGCTTTATATATTTCCAGTTGATGAAGCAGAAGGCGTGAGCAAATTCCTCAATGAAACGACAGTTCAGTGGAAGAACCTGGCTTTGGAGGTCCGAAGCGTTCGCAGCATGTTGGAAGAGGTGATTTGTAACTGGGAGAAATACAGCAGCACCGTGGCCGCCTTGCAGGCTTGGTTGGAAGACGCCGAGCAAATGGTCAACCAATCAGAGAATGCCAAACGAGTAAGTGCATTCAGCAATAAAACATGAGAACATGGAGGTATGAGAGGAAAACTGGAACTGACTTTACATTTGAGACTGTATATTTGATAAACTGTATAAACACTATAGTTTAGCTGCTTTTAATATCATGCTCAGTTAATCTGTCTTGTTTCAGGACTTTTTCAGAAACTTTGCTCACTGGATCCAGCAGCACATGGACATGAACGATGCTGGCAATTTTCTCATTGAGACGTGTGATGAGATGGTCTCACGCGATCTAAAGCAGCAGCTTTTGCTGCTGAATGGGAGATGGAGGGAGCTGTTTGTCAAAGTCAAACATGTAAGTTGTTTACGATCAATGAATTTACCACTAAAACATATTTCCTGTTGAGTCTGAATCCGACTGAGCAGCAACTGCTGCAGACTGGTTAGGGAATGAAATTAAGTGTAATGAAACATTTGTGGGGGTGCATGAGTTGCTGGAATTTTGAACATGTAAAAAAATATGTGACAATCCAACAGTCTAACTATCTAGTAATAAATTTATAGATGTTATTTTTAGAAAATGTTGAAAGATGTCATTGCAACTACTGCCTGAAATTCCAACATAGCCATATAATAAACCAAGCTTAGAGAAAATGTCTGCATTTAGTTGTATGAACTATATAAAAACATTAAAATGAACCAATAAAAAATAAAAAAATCCATGTTAAAGCGGCTGTTAGTCACCTGTTATAATCATCTTGGTATCTAGATCCATATGCCCTTCACCCTCTGACTGCCAAATTATTGGGAGGCAAACCATGTGAAGTTTATAAGTTAGATCTTGAAAACATTAAACAGTGAACAGAATAAAAATCTGAAGGTCACACATACATTTTTATCTTTCAACAGTGATTTAGGTAGGAGATAAAAGACCTGTCCAGTTCTGAAGATAAAGTTTGGAGCTAAAATACCACTTCTTCAGGGGCTGCTGTGTGTTCTCCCTGTGAAGCAACCAAACAGCAACATGTCTTGCTGTTGCTTGATCACAAACATGTTGCATTTAGTGAGAATGTGTTGAAAACTTCACCATTTTTAATGCAATTTTGATTCACCAACTAGTTTCCAAAAGTGCAGCCCTGTGAGATACTGGCTTTGCAAAACAGCAGAAGTTAATAAAAAATAATTCATGACTTTCCTCTTTTTTATTGGCAGTATGCAAGAGCAGATGAAGTCGATAAGTTGAGGCAGGACTATCATGATGGGATTAATACCTTGAAAATATTCATGGATGCAACGAATGAGAAGATGACTGCTCCTGTTCAAGTGTCTTTCCTGAACGTCAGAACTTTTGTTCAAGATGTTGAGGTAAACCTTGTCATCCTATCACTGTTATATGCTTCAGTTCTGAATCACCTTGTTTGATATTTTTTCCACTTCCTGTAGGAAATCAAACACAAAGTGCCAGCAATGGAAGCAGCCTGCAAGGCCGCAAGCCGTACAGCTCAACTGTTGACCAAAGACACTCCGCAAGAGGAGATCTCACAGATGATGACTGTGATGGCTTCAATCAAAGAGCAGCTGAGTAAGGTGAGACTGCTGTCTGCAAAAAGTGGGATGATAATCAGTAATTTTTTAGATACAAATATGGATAAATTGGTTGATACCTATAGAAACAAACAAAGCTTCATTACTCATGAAAAGCCATTCAGTTAAAAGCAATCATCTAAATCTTCTTATGTGATAGAGTAAACAAATTAAAAAAGGAAAACTGGTTTATTGTTTGTTTTGCAAAGATATGCTAAAACAATATGGACAAACCCCACATGACTTGTCTTTTTTGTTATTATTGTGGAATGGTACCAACCAAACTGTCCGCATCTCTAGAGCTCGTTTAACTGTTCACTGTGGTTTATTGTGCCTTTTTTTCATTGTATACACTTATTTAACCAGATTAGGGACAGATGTTTGCCTCTGCTGAGGGAGTCTCAGTCCCTCTTACCACCACTGGAGGAAATGGAGAAGAACATCACGGGCTTCTACCAAGCTCTGGAGAAGGCTAGTCATATCACCAGCAGCACAGACTCCGAGGGACCAGTAGATTTTAAACAGAAATGCCAGGTAACAAGTATAATGTTGCATTTTAAACAGATTTAATGCTTAGAGATTAAAATATTCATTCAAAATTCAAAGTTAAGTTTGTCATGTTGATAGCCCACTGCTTAACAGCAAAAATAGATTGATAATAATTGTGTTCAGTCTTGTGTATGTGTACCTGTATGTATTGTGCTTCAACTTTACTCAGGTTTATGCCGTCTCTGTGTTTTTTAATATACAGCCTGCCAGTAACCGATAATGGCTGAAAATGTATTAGCTTTGTCCACCCCCAAGAATCTAAGAAAACAGCGAGTGGGGCAGGGCTTGTTTATTTAGCGCAGCTGTTAGCACCCAGGAAGCTAAGCTAATCAGATCCACGCTGTACATAGACCCACAGTAGGTTTACAGTTGGTGCACTCATTATGAAATCAGTCTTCCTAAAGTGCATTCACATTTTATATCCTCCATCACCATAGTGTGTTACAAAATATAAATTAAACAAATTACTTCCTTCCCTGTTCATGGTTTAAACAGTCACTCATGTACGGTGAATGTCTAATTAGTATTGACCACAGCAGTTTATTTTTCTTTGCAGAGGAATAAAGATTTCAGACAAACAATGCATTTCATTGAGGACAACAAAGATAACATTACTGATATATTTTATCTCTACGTTAGATTTATTGTTCTGGTTAAAGTTTTACAAGCAATAGCCTATGCTAGGTTATCTAAACGTTAGTTTGCTAACTTGAGAGGCACATAGCTAATGACAAGCAGGTTGGAGGATTGAAGATAATTTATTATTGTTTATTTATTTTACAGATTAGTTAAAATGAACTTACCATGCTCTGTTCAGCAAAATACACTACAAAGTTTTGCTGCCTGCTTCATCTGTGCTGAAAGTGAAACTTAAGTGAACTGCCATGACTTGAAAGTTGTCTTCATGCACCCTCTGCTAGACACATTGTACAATTACAGCTGTTTCCAGCATTTTAGGATGAAAATTATAAGTGCTTTTATCAGTGCATAATGGGAAAATTATCACAGATATGATAGGTCCCCAAGCATTTATATGGGCCTAAATTATCGGCTCTACCAATATATCGGTCGGGCTCTAGTATTTTCTGTCCAATGAAATGACACGGCATAGGCAAAATAAGAGAAATAAAGTCACCAAGTCTTCACCCTCTTCTGCCATTTTCCAAAAATATCATGGCTGAATGAAGGCCACCTTCCCACCAGCGATCAGAGCCCATAAACCAGTTTCAGTTGGTCTAGCTCCTTCTGAATACTGTAGTCAACAAGCACAGAAACTTCTGCACCTCCACATATTATTAAAGTGTTGGTTTACATGTTGTCTTTCTAATGAATATATCATCTATTTTCAAAACAATAACCACATCAAATGTTGTGGTTGTGATATTTTTAAAAATGGTGGGTTTGGTTCTTGTGGAGGAGATGCTTTTATTGGCGTAGTTCTCTGGCTGATTAATTGTCTGGAGTTTACCTTGAGCTCGATTAAGTTCACTTAAAACATCAGCCAAACAAGTCCTGAAAACTGAGCTAGAAGTGGGATCACTCAACGGAAAGACTCTGGAGCCGCTCAGAGTCAACTTAAGGAGGGCCCAATCGACCCCATGGAAAAAGGCTGTGTCGTTATGTGACAACAATATTTCATGAACCACTGGAGGGGTTTTAATAAAACTTGGAGAAAAATAATAACTGGATGTACATGTACAACTGTTGGAGTCAGTCCAGTTCAAGATGGCTGCAAAACCATATCAACATTAGCTCACACTAAAAGGGCTACAGCTCAGTCAGCTCTACAATACTGTGCTAAAATTTGATGTGGTAGTAGTTGAGCCATTCACAGCAAATGAGCACAAGCTTTTGCAATATTGTAAGATTGCTCATAATGGTACTTAAGATTTAGGCAAAATATTTACAACTGCAGTGTTTCTCAGCATCATGTGATCTATAACTGGGATATGAAAGAGGTGTTGTGCTGGGCTGGGCTTGTCATCTTTTAGGAGAAACATGTTTTTTAGTCATATTCACAAACTGTTAAGAATTAGCTCACACCCTGCTTGTCCATTAACACAACAGGAGCTTGCAACCTGCACACACAGCTGTAAGAAGTGCCTGACTGTCATAGAGAGGAACCATCAGAGCATCCAAAAAATCATGAGCGCCAGTAATACCCTCCAACACATGGACATGAGTCTGCTGCAGAAACGAGTGGCAGATCTGCAGAGCTCGTCTCAGGTAACCCCAATTTAATACATTTATTGTCTGAACTCGGATTTAGCTTTTACAATTTTGCTTTCTTGTTTTGCATTTTAAAATCTTAACTACTTCTGTATATGCCATAATGATTTATGTATATTTCATATTTGAGATATTATGACTGTTGTTTACTGTAGCTTGTAACTTTTGAACATATTTTATTTACAAATACTGTCATTCATCAAAATACTTCAGTTCCTTTAAAACTTTTTTATTTTTTAGATCTGCTTTGGTATACTTTGTTTTTAGCTGCTGTTTTGCTATGAGCTAGCTTCTTGCTACTTTAGCTTTTAACTAGCCTTTTCATACTTTTAGCTAGTGTTTTGTTTTTGTAGCTTTATGAAATGTTTTGATTCTTTTAACTTTTAGCTAAAGTGATGCAACTTTAAGCTGTATGGTAACGTTCTGCTTCTTTTAGCTTTAACATCTCATTTTCATCTTCTTCAGACAATTCAGCAAATTTAAGCGTTTATTCTATTTTTTGTTTTTTTTTACAGAAAATGTATTTTCTCTACTTAAACCAAATAAGCATTTAGAAATTGAAATAATGACTTGTGTGTTCAGAATATGATTAAGGAATCAACAGAGTGGCGAAAGCACGTGGAGGCGAACAGCAGCCTCATGAAGAGGTTTGATGAGTCACGACTAGAGCTAGAGAAGGTACTTAAAATGTCACAGAACTGTCTGACTGAAAGAGGAAACCCAGAGGAGCTGATTAAGAAACACACAGTAAGCATCTTTTTTTAATCTTTCGCTGCCAAAGGTGAAAGGGCAAACTGATTTTTGCCTATTTCTGTTTGTGTGTTTTTGTCTGTTGTTAGCAAATATCCCATTAATCACTTGGCAAATTAAAAAAATATATATATTTGGATGTATGCACACAACTGATTAACTTTTGGAGTCAGTCTATTTCAAGATGGCTGCTACAGCTACTGAACATTACCCTCCCCCTAACTGAGTCAGATATTGAGCTGGAGCTTGGTGTGGGAATTAGGTCACTCCCAACACATACTTTGAGCGTTAACATGTCTTAGGAAAACTTTTAACTTTTGACCAAATTAACTGCAATTTAATCTTTTTTCAATATTACGGTAACACTTACGGCTGCGTGTGAGCGATATGCATTCCTTCAGGGAATGATTGGCCTTCGGTAACGACTGTGCACAAAGACTCACAGTAAGAGTTCAAAAATAAGTTTGGATCATTCTAATTGTCCCTCATCATGGAGTGAAGAGGGGGAGTTGGAAATATCCTCAGTCCATCCATCCGTGGATGTTGTGAGCATGATAACTTGAAAAATGAACAAGTTACAGACTTCCATTTTGGTGTGTGGCTGCATCAAGGTGTAAGAAATGTTCCAGGGGTTGCCAAGTCAAAATCCAAGATGGCTGCTTCCATAAATGTCCATGTTGTGGGCATAATAACTTGAAATATAAAAAATGTACCACATTCCACTTTTGTGCGTGGCTACATCTAGGCATAAGAAAGGTTCTTTTTGAAAACTGGGTTGCCACATCTAAATCCAAGATGGCCTCTGACATACATATTCATGCAAACCAACCACCCCATCATAGTTTTTATATTGCTTAAAAGTATAGTTTCCTTAAATGATTGGGGTGGCCGAAGCTTATTCTACGTATGGTGGTCGAAGCCACCACTGACCACCCCCTGGCTCCTCCACTGCACCTGGTGGTGGATAGAATTGCTCCCTCCACTCACCAGGATCATCACTCTGCTGTCTTACAAGAAAAAAATAATGAATAACTTCTAACTCTTATCCACTTAAATCCCTTCCATCAAAAACATTAAGGTTTACTTGCATTACCTGTTCATTTCCAGTCCAGAAAAACACTCATCTCAAAAAATGCAAACATTAACTATTGAAATCTCTCAGTGACGGGGGCATTAGGGTACCACTTGTATAAATTGTGTTATATGAGCTGTAAACATATTGAACCAGAGAATAAATGACAGAGATATATGTTGGTGAGATGTAAAGTCTCCTGCTCTTATGATGAACCAAGACAACCATTAGATTTTTTTAAATTTTATTATTTTTCTCAGGAATTCTTTGGACAGCTGGACCAGCGGGCCCTAAATACATTCCTCAAGGCTTGTGATGAGCTGACAGACATTTTGCCTGAACAGGAGCAGCAGTCACTGCAGGAAACTGTTAGGAAGCTGCATAAGCACTGGAAGGTTGGTAAAAATAATCCATTCAAAGTACAAGTTTTTGACACGTTGGTAATAAATATCTTTACATTATTTTCTGATTTTATTTTCAAAATACGTTACATCTATAGGATTTTTATCATTCAGTCTAAATATAACAATACTAAACATCTTTTTATGTAAATTAAAACTGTGTTTTTGTTGGAGGAGTGGGGGAGCAGAGGTTAAAGAAGGAGAGCCTGTGATTGGCAGGTCACAGGTTTGAGTACCCCTTACTGTTACATCAAAATGTGGGTGAGAAAGGTGAAGCACCTACACCTGCCTCCACCTTCATTTACCTCACTCTGGGCCCTTGCTCAAGGCCCTTAGCCACAAACATCTGCTCCCTTGGGTGCCCTAGATGACAGCCCTCTGCCCCACACATGTGGTCTGTGGTTGTGTCAGGAAGGGCAAACTACAGTTTCTAGTTTTTTTTTTTTTTTTTGCTTAAATGTATAATTTCCTCAAATGCCTGGGGTGGCCAAAGATCAGTCTATGGTGGCCAAAGCCACCAATGGCCCCCCACTGGCTGCACTTCGCACCTGATCATGGATAAAATGACTCCTGCCACTCACCAGAATCCATGATTCTGTGCTTTCTCAGAATGTCAAAACACAAAAAACAAAACCTACCTCTATTCTTTTACACAGTGTAACACCTACATACTTTAACATTTTGCATCAAAAACATTGTTTACTTGCTTTCTCTCAATTCCAGTCCAGAAAAACATTTATCTTGAAAACTGCAAACATTCACTATTCAAATTAGAGCCTGACTTATATGGAAATTTTGGCTTTCATCAATACCAATAATGGGAGAGGAAGGCTCATGCTGATAACTGATATAATGGCTGAATATTTCTGAACTTTGTCCATCCCCAAGAGTCTAAGTAAGCAGCTACTTTTAAACCTGTTTTAACACTTGAAGTCATGAGACAGTCTTTTTAATGTGCATTCATGTTTTCTGTCCTCCACTGTTCACCATAAATTTATCAAGTGTGTTACAAAAATATACATTAAACAAAGAAACACCTTCCTGTTCATTGTCTCAACAGTCAGTCACACATGGTGAAGGTCTAATTAGTACTGATTGCAGCAGAGTTTATTTTTCTTTGCAGAGAAGTAAAGATTTCAGTCAAACAATGCATTTCATTGAAGACAACAATGATATTGATACTAACAGATGTATTTTACTGCTACATTAGGTTTAGTGATTGTCCTGGATAAAGTTTTACAAGGCAATAGCCTATGCTAAATATTAGCTTGTTACATGAGAGACATAGTTAACGAAAAGCGGGTTGGAGGATTGAAGATAATTTATCATTGCTAATTTATTTTACAGATCAGTTAAAATAAACACAATGCATGTTCAGCAAAATACGCTACACAGTATTGCTCCCTGCTTCAGCTGTGCTGAAAGTGAAAGTTAAAGTGAACGGCCATGACTTGAAAGTTGTCTGCACGCCAATAACAGTTGATAATATTAACGACGTTTAGGAAGATAATGGTATTCATCACGTTAAACCAAAACTCCAGGCATATGTTTTCTTAAGTTTAAAAGGAGAACATATGGAGTTCTTAATCATAAACATGTCTTTACTGCTAGCCAGTGGGGGGGCACACTGATGCCTATATGTCTTTTATTGGCCTAAAATGTCAGCCCTTAATGATACATCAGTCAGGCTGTAATTCAAATCTCTCAGCCATGGGGGACCTTGGTGTGCCGCCTTTAAAGGTTTTGTAAAACAAAGGTCACTGTGGAAAGAAAATATAACTGTAGCTATTTTTCTTTTTTTTAGGATATACAGACAGATTCCCCCTTTCACCTTCTGAACCTGAAGGTGGAGGTGGAGAGGAACAAGCTAATGGCATCACTGCAGGAGTGCCAGGCAGAGCTGACCAGGGAAAACCGCCACCTAACTAGCATGGGAAGTGAGAGGCTCATCAAAGAGCACAGGGTAAGCAAACTGAATATATTATTTGCTGCTGCCACTGGTGAAAGGTGGTGAATGTTTTGTCATGTGCATTTGTTTGTCTGTGCCAAATTAACATTTAGTGGAAGAATGTAGAATATTTTGATGATTTTAATGCATTGATGAAAATTGACACTCTTTCTGTCACGATATTGTGTTCACATCATTACTTTTCTTGTGTACAAATGTCATCAAGGCCTTTTTTAGGGAGACAGGACCCCAGTCCATATGTGAGAAAAGGCTGCAGGTAATAGAAGAACTTTGTCAAAAACTCCCCGAGAGTGACCCTGCTCACCAAATACTGGAAACCGTGAGAAAGGACTTGGATGAGGTCCGAGAGGAAATTGAGAACACTCATCAGAAACTAATGCAGCACCCAGATAAATGGAAGGAGTACAATGCAAGGTACAGTATTTTAAGAAATACTTTTTCTGGTTAAATTTGAAAAATAAAAAAAAATGCATTTTGGTTTTGAGTAGCCCAAGGCTTTAAACTGGAGCTGTTGCAACAAAAGAATGGCACATTGTGCTTTGCCTTGTGGTGTCACAAGCTCTCCTCATACCCAAAGTAATCACATTAAAATTCTTCCTTCACTTTAGACAGAAAGCAGTTTTTGTTTGTTGCACTTTTTTTCACTGCAAATTATTTTAATTGAAGGCAATAAGTTACATATCACATCTTCCTTGAAAGCCAAAACACTTTGATCAGTCTGGTCTAGCAGACTTGCGAGTTTGAAGGATAAAACCCAATTTAGTTATTTAAAAACATCACAATTTATCTATATGACCTATTTTTATAGAAGGTGCATAAGAACATTAAATGCATTTTGTTATATGTGCTTTAAAAATGTTGTAATTACACTAAGAACTTTTATTGAACACTTACATAGACTTATTTCCTTTTCTAACTTGGATTTTTAAGGATGCTTTTGCTTTATTCCATTTTGATACTGTAAACTGTGTTATTTATTTGTTTATTTGTTACAAAATCACAGATCAAGTCTTAAGATTTTACAGCATTTTCCCACAGTGCTCGACTGACTGTTGATGATGTTACTCTAACTTTTGAATTTTCTAAAGTTTTCAAATCATTGACAAACTGGGATGTGCACCAGAGGTTGGACATTAAAGAAGGAGAGAAGGACTTGTATTGACTGGTAATACAGTGGGATAAGGCTGGAAAGGATGTGCAGCAGGTTAGGCTTGTTAAAGATAGAAATGATAATGTTCTAACAAGCGGGGAGAGTGTGTTGGGAAAATAAAAGGAGTACGGTACTTTGAGGAGCTAATGAATGAAGAGAATGAAAGAGGAAGAAGAGTAAAGGTCATAGAAACTGTGGACCAGGACAGAGTGAGATGGTGGAGAATGACTTGCTGCGGTTAAACTCTTCTTACTCTCATATAACTCGTACATGTTCAAATTACACATGATTTGTTCTTCATTCATCCAGTGCGTCTGTCACTGCTTAAGGATTCTTTCGAATCCTCCCAGAATGCAGAGCGCACCCCTACGCTTACAGGGTTAAAATGTAGTCATCATTTTTTTGTAAAACACATTAAGGCAAACAGAAATTCAGTATGCTTAAAAAAATAAATAAATAAAAAAAAATCTTAGCTAAAACACATTCACCGTGTTCACCATGTTAAACCAAAACTCCAGGCACACATTTTCTTAAGTTTTAAAGGCGAACAGATGGAGCTGTTAAATGTTGTTACTGCTCAGTAATTATTAATTAATATAATTTTATCACTGCTGTCTCTGACTCTGTGTGTAATGTGACATCGCTGTAACACAACTCAAAACGGTTCATAAATCATAAGAAAAGTGTCCATGTCCCGTTCAGAGGTGAGCTTTCAGAAATGACTCTGGTCCATCAGAACCAAAGAGGCGGAGCAGAACCCTGCTGCGCTGAAGCAGAGTGATGCATTCAATGTGCGTCGGACGTCTCCCTCGTGTCAGTTGCTGTAATGAATTAACTCACTGTGACGATCCTGTTTGTGGTTAACTACTTTTATAAACGAACTACAAAGCTGCTGAGTGTCATCGTTAATGTTCTCTTAGTAAGAGTTGTTTGTATTAAAGTAAAGATTTGTGAAATGTGTGAGAGAGTCACGTCCCAGAGACAGTGTGAGAGTTGCAAAGCATGCAGGGTATTGTGTGCAATGTATCTGACTGTTTATGATGTTTACTGGATTTAAATTTTTGCAGAAGCTAATTCCACTAAAAGTTTTCAAAGTTAGCAAAAATGCTAATCTGCTAAACTGAAAGTTAGCTTGCTATTAGCGGGTTAGCGGAACCGTGCCCCCACTGGTTTACTTATTGAATGTTTTTCATTGAATGAATCAGGAGGTTCTTTAAATCATGAGGTTTTTCTTCTTCTTTTGTAGAAATGTGGGTCCGGCTCTGAGCAGAACAGTTTACCAGCTGTACTGTACTCCAGGAGCACTCGCCTGACTCCTGCTGATCTTTAGATCTTTGATTTCTCTCCCAAGACGCCTCCTCGCCTTTAACGCCACACATTTCTAACTCATCCCTTCACGAACTTTGGAAATTATTGTTTACATTTACGGCCTTTTTAAAGACGCTGCTGCATTTTAATCGCTGGAAAAAGGTTTGTATGAAGATATTCAAAAATTTGTTCCAATAAAGTTTTTTTTTTTACATATATACTGTACGTCTGGTGATTTTATTAATTTGAGAAAAATGTATTCTGTGTTATTTACGATTATTTATTTGGATGGGAAAGAAAACGGTAAAATAAACCGGGATGCTGACATTTGTTTTGGCTGCAGTGAAAAAAAAAAAAAAAAAACATGTACCGGTAACGATTTACATAAAATTAAGTCCATAGACGACATCTAGTGGTCCCAGTAACAAAAACAGTAATTAATCTTCTTGATTTACCTTCAAATGCATGTTTGCTAACAAATGTGTCTTCTGTTCTTTAAATTTCTTTTGAAATTGACAGTTTTTTTCTTCTGGGAAATCCCATCGTATAATGTTTGTCGTCATCTGAAACTCAGGGATTCTTATTTGGATCATTTGCTTTGTCTTTGCCTGATAGAGCTTTCAGCTGTTTGTGGCACAGTGAACTGTGCTTCCGATGATTTGCGGAAGAGTTCGAGCAGAACCAGACCAGTTTTTAATACGGTGGTCCCCGAGGGTCAAAAGACCTCGACCATCAAATATTGACCTTCAGTGTTTGTCGTTTGAGATTACGTTTCCATAGATTCTTCAAATCTGCTGAGATAAACTATAGATGTTGGGTGGCACAGTTGGTAGAACTGTTGCCTCTCAGCGAGAAGGCTGCCGGTTCAAATCCCAGCAGGGGACCTTCCTGGGTGGAGTTTGCTTGTTCTCGTGCATGCGTGGGTTTTCTCCGCATACTCCGGTTTCCTCTCACAGACCAAAAACATGCATGTTAGACTGATTGGTGAGAGAGAGAGAGTGAATGTTTGTCTCGTTTGCCTCTGTGTCCCTGTGTTGGACTGGAGACCTGTCCAGGGTGTCCCCCTCTTGCACAGTGACAGCTGGATATGGGCACCAATGACCCCTGCGACTGAAAAAAGGAAGAAGCGCGTAAAGAGGATGGCTGGATGTTGAGAAAAGTTGTCCCAGTTTTCCATTGAAGGTTACCGTATTTTTTGCTGTATAAGTCACAGTTTTTTTGTATAATTTACATGCCCTGCGACTTAAAACACCGAAGCGACATATTTATGAATTTTTTCCCCATATTTATAAACCAATTTTTGACAGATATTCATTAGATTGATTCATTCTGACTGAAAATATTAAACACTACCGTTTTCAGCCACCAGATGGCACCAGAGTAGTATGGCATGCCATTGTATCATATAATAGGCAAAAGTATCTATTAATGACAATCGGCTTGCCATAGCTTGTCACCACTGTCTGCCTGGAGCAACAGTGGTGCACCGCCCCAGTGAAATGCAGCTGATTTGACCGTCAAAGTGAATTTATTAAGGAAAAGGTAGACTTGAGACGCACCTTTGCTATAATTTAGAGCAAACAATTGTTTTAAGTGTTAATCTTGTTGAATTCTTGTTAAAGTCCTCCCGTGACCGCCATTTGGCAGCCCATTGATTTTTGGCACACCGGCCCACATTTTGTGTTATCAGCGGTGACGCATAATAGATGCGATGTATTTATGTATTTTTCCACTTTATTGGACATATTTGGACTGATGTGACTTATAGGGCGGTGCGACATGTACGGTGGAAAATACGGTATTCCAGAATCATTCCTCTTAACTACTTTTTTCACAGACTGGTTAACCTCTGCCCATTTTCACAGCTTCTAAAAGGCTCTTAATATCGAATCCTCTTACCGACCTGTTGATAATTACGGTAACCTAATTAGTTACAAAAGCACCCCCCCCCCCCCCCAAAAAAAAGGTACATTTAAACATTTGAAATGCTTACTCTGCTCCATTATAAATAAAATCTGGGTTTACAGAAGTTGTAAATCTTTGCTTCTTATTTTTCGTTTTATCGTCTCGCTGAGCTGCAGACTTTAGGACAACGAACCGTTGTCCAGGGGGGTTCTCGAGTCAGGAATGGGGAAAGCGTGGGAGAAACACGTCTTCGGCTCTGGCCTGCAGCCGAACCGGCAAATAAAAGATGAGTTCTGAGAAGAGCTGAGGTCTCTGGAGAAGCCAGAACACACAGGAACAACTGAGTCTCCACAGTTCGTCTGATAAACTGCTGCATAAACTGCCGATAACGATCACGTCAGCCGTTTCACAGGCTTGACTCCTTGTTGAGACAAGGACCTCCAACAAAGACAGGATTCTCTGGAAAAACAACCCAGAACCGGCGCACGGTCCAAGGGAAGGAGCACGGATGAAAAGGAAAGTAGAGAATCAGAGATGAGTAAGAACGTTCTAGGAGATGCAGCTTCTCTTTATCCCATCTTTAATTCAAACTTTTAAAGAAAATGACACAACTTTCTATTTTCAGTGCTTTTTTTTTTTTTTTTAAATTAACCTTGAAGCAGTTAAACTTCTGATCTTGATTCTTGGGCTCTTTTGTATCATTGGTAAGTTTCTTCTCATTTTTACACTCTTGGTTCTTACAGGAACAAACCAGCTGAGCTAAAAGTCGTGATTTCAACTCTTTCATACAATATGGGGGACCCCACCCACCCAGTGCACGAATGTTACGATCCCCTCCCACGTATATTTTCTCATGGGCTCGATTTGATGCAGGCTCTGAGACTGTTGGTGATCCCACGCTCTTGGGGGCCGAGATGCAGTAGAGGCAGGGCAGCTGACCCCGGACCCGAAAGTCCCGGGCTCGATCTCCAGCCTGTCCCACGTTGTGGTGTCTGAGCAAGACATCCAATCAAGTGGGCAAGACCAGCTGTGTTACATTTCAAGAAACATGTAGCAACCTTTCTTCTCTGTAAGGACTGGTGTGCAGCATCAGCAGAACGTTTCACATCAGACACTTGAATGGTTTGGTGTCCTGAACAGGAAGACAGATGTCTCATTCAGGAAGGAAACGCAGAATTATTAAAAGTTAAAGTGTTTCACACCATTTTCTTGGAAAAGTGTAGAAAATGTTCAGGGTTGCGCTTAATTTTTGTGTGTTTTTTAAATTACAGTAGAGTTATCTCTGGTTCACTGTTTGTTGCAGAAAAGAATAAAGATTTGTGGTTTTAACACGGTACAAAAATAACAGAGGGCCAAATACTTGCTCTGTCATTGTATATGAAACATCTGACGTCCCATCACGTGTGGTCGTAAACAAGCCAGCCTAAAAACAGAAGTTGAATCTTTTTTTTATTTTTAAGTAAGTTTACAGTTTGTTGACCCCAGTACGTACAAAAAAAAGAAAAATTGTAGAATTGTATCCAATTCAATTCAAAAATACTTTATTAATCCCAAAGGGAACTAAAGTGTTGTCATAGCTCATCCTGGTTTCAGTCAAGAGTTGTTATAGATGTTGGTAACTTTGGGCAGGAAGGATCTCCTGAATTGAATCTGAAGAATCCGTCCACCTGGATTTAGCTTGCTTTCAGATCCGGTGGACCTCTCGGTCCTCCTGGGCAGCAGGACTGGACAGGACATCACGGCAAAGACCGGTCCGTCCCAAAGATCCAGTCCCCCGGCACAAACAGAGCAATATTATGTATGCTGTTCAGTGTCAGGAGGGTGATCAGTCTTATATCGGGGAAACTAAACAGCCACTGGCCAAAAGGATGGACCAGCACAGAAGATCTACATCATCAGGCCAGGACTCTGCGGTCTACACTCATCTCCAGGCCAGTGGTCACTTGTTCAGGGATGAAGATGTTCACATCCTTGATAGAGAGGAACGATGGTTTGAGCGACGAGTGAAGGAGGCCATCTTTGTGAAAAGAAACCGTCACTAAACAGGGGCGGAGCCTCCATGTTCAACCGTCCCCCTCTTACAATGCTGTTATTGCTAGCATGGTCCTCCTTCATGACGTGAACAGCAAGTTCTGGATGTCACCAGCAAACTGGTCGATCCACTATGAGAAGGGGCTTTTTACGTACAAGACTGCGTTTGTTGCAGCTCAGACCGACGAGGTCTTTTGGATAAAAGACGAAACGTTTCAACAAGTTTTAACTGTTTTTAATGCGACAAGAGGACCGGACTTAACGTTGTTGGATAAAATCAGCTTCTTGTTTTCTTAGAGCTGCTGTGACAAACAGAGGAAGGTTTGAATCGCAACGTGTCAAAGCAGAACCGACCGCACGACGCCCAACTTTAATTCTAACCCTGAGCTTCCACCATTTACATAAAGAAGAGGAAGGACTTGTTTCTTCACGCTCTGTTTCTAAAGCGTGAGGAGGACAGAAGAGGCCGACGTACTGGACCAGGCGTGGTGTCCACAGGAAGACAATCAGAAGACAAGGGACTTTACGAGGTCCATTAAAGTCCCAGCAGAGCTTGAACGATCACGAGCGCTCACGTTTTAGTCCAACATCTTTGTTTGTTGGAGACAAGGTGGACTTTTCCCAGTTTACTGCTCTGTCATGTGTGAAGGGCTGGGATGACTCTCAGCTACTACCACGCCGAACTTTAGCTCCATGTCGTAAAACTGAAGGAGTCAAAACTACTTTTGTGTTTGCTGTGGTCAGTTGGCTGTGGCGGCCATCTTGATTTGGGTTCACTACAAAATTTGTTCAGTTGTAGATGTACATCCATCCATCCATCACTGTATATCCATCCATCCATCACTGTCCATCCATCCATCCATCATCACTGTCCATCCATCCATCCATCACTGTTTATCCATCCATCCATCACTGTCCATCCATCCATCCATCATCACTGTCCATCCATCCATCCATCACTGTCCATCCATCCATCCATCATCACTGTCCATCCATCCATCCATCACTGTCCATCCATCC
>JAVCKU010000004.1:2387940-2403580 GCA_032273985.1 Hypsolebias coamazonicus
AAACATGTTTTTTATTCCTTGCTTTAAAGTGGATATTAGTGGCTGGCTGAGGCTGTAATAATTTAACTGTTGATGACATTTGAGGATTTTTTTTAAATGTTTTTTTGTGGAATCCTTTATGCGGCCCAGCCTCACCCAGACTCTGCCGCCAGCGGCCCCTGGGTAAATTGAGTTTGAGACCCCTGCTCTAAAGTGAGAACATAACTTTTGAAAACAGACATTTCTGACATGTCCAGCCGGGGATTGTGTCTGTTTTCAGGGACAGTCTGGTCACTTCACGGTGAGTCAGTTTTTCCCGTGTGATGCCAGACCTCTGAGTGCCAACACTAATGTTTCTCTTCCTGCGGTTTCAATCCAGTAGTGCTCAGAAGCAGCAACAAGATACCATCCACTAATATTAACAGGGCTAAAACTGATGATTTACAGCCGTGAATAAAGAATGAATTATAAAAGTTCCACTCTAATAAGAGTTTGATATTTGGATCAGCTCACATTTTACCTGGCGGGTGATTTAATGCTCGTGGAACGTTTCTCAGCTCTTTGTGTACCTGTTACGGCACCACAGAGCCTGTTTTCACTGTGGCTTCTGAGGGAGATTTCAGTGCAGAACTTTAATGGTTCCACCAGCCGCAGTTTAATTCTGATTTAAAATGTCTGCAAAGGCAATCCTGAGGACGGTGAAAAACATCTGACGTGTTTTCTTCAATGTACAAAAAAAAAAAAAAAAAAAAGTCAAATTTAAACCAAAATGTGTCCAAGTATCCCATCTATTATATTTTACCCACTTCTTCTATTTTTAACATAAAACTACCAAACAGGTCTTGATATTTTTAGAAATGATAGGTTTGTGTCACTTGGTCTGTTGTGAACAGGGAGTCGTGGAAGCAGAAATCTGAGCAGAGATTCCCAAACCCCTTTCTCCTGCAGCTTTTTCTCCACCACGCACCCGTTTTTTTATTTTTATTTGTTCAGCTGCTCTCTCTTAATTCTTCCAGCGTCAGTCACCACAGCGAGCAAACTCACATGGAAAATAGACAATTGTTTGATGTCCTTCCCGACGCAAACACGACCACTGAGCTACCGCAGCACATATGTGTGGAGCAGAGCTGCTATCTAAGATGCTGGGGAGCAGATGAGGGGGTTAAGGGCATTGCTCAAGGGCCCAAAGTTGAACAAACATGGGTGGAAGCAGATGTGGGCGCCTCACCTTGCCCATTTAAATTATTGCTGTCTGCTTGAGGATTCGAACTAGCGACTTCCCAATCACAGGCTCACCTTATTTAACCTGAGGCAGGAGTGGTGGGGCAGAGGTTAGAGAAGGTGAGCCTGTGATTGGAAGGTCGCCGGTTCAGATCCCTGGATCAACAACAAAAAATGTTGGTCGGAAAGGTGAAGCACCCACATCTGCCTCCACCCTCATTTACAGCTGCAAATAAAATAAGAATGAATTGTAAATGGTCGGCTCTAATAAGAGTTTGACATTTTGGATCATATTTTTAGACATCTTTGTGTAAAGCATTAACTTTTAGAGTTAACACTGTCCGTTAGCAATATTTGGCAATTTCACCAGATGGTTTTAAAATAATTCAACTTATATTAAATTCAACAACTCCTTTATCTTTGAAGTCGACCCTTTTCAACACGGCAGCCACACCTAATTTCCCTCAGCCGACACAAAACGGCTTTGAATTAGTCAAATTTAAAGATGCTGAGCTCAAATTTGGTTCATTTGCAGCTGGGTTTGAACTCTGGCATAAAAAGCAGTGAGTGATATTTAAGGATTTAAGGTTCTTTATTTGTCAATCGCACCACATGTGGTACATGTGGTGGAATGAACTTTTGCACACAGGGTCCCAGTGACATCCAGCAAAAGTATGAAATCTAAAACAAAAACAGTAATAAGATCTAAGATATGAACTAAGAAAAACGTAAAACGAAAATACACTAAGCACTAATAGTATAAAAACAATACGCTGAACAGCAGCATGAACATGAGTCTGTGTGAGCAGATGAGCAGGAATCAACACAGCAATATGAAACAGATCAGCAGCAACATGAAACAGATCAGCAGCAACATGATGTGATTTTTTTTCACGTTGATTATTCTGGTTAGAGATTCATGAGTCTAGCAGCCTCAGGGTAGAAGCTGTTCCTCAGTCTAGTGGTTCTACACTTACTGCTCCTTAACCTCCTTCCTGAGGGGAGTGGGGCAAAAAGAGTGTGTGCTGGGTGAGTGGGGTCCTTCATGATGCAGGTGGCCTTCTTCCTGCATCTGGAGGTGTAAATGTCTGTGATGGTGGAGACTGACTCCAACATCTTCTGTGCAGCCTTCACCACTCTCTGCAGAGCGTTTTGTTCTGCAGCTGTGCAGCCTCCATGCCACACGTTGATGCTGGAGCACTTTGCATTTTAGTTTTTATTTTGGTTAAAAGTAAAGTTTCCTAAAATATTTAGGGTGGCCATCAGGGTGGCCAAATATTAATCTGTCATGGTCAAGACCCCTGTTGGCCACCCCCTGGCTCTGCCATTGCACCTGGTGGTGGAGAACGCTGCTCATTCTACTTGTCAGAATCTGTCACTCTGCACTGACTTGGACAAACAATAAATTTAACAAAGCCCACCTCTGTCCTTAGTTGATGTAAAAGGCCTACCATCATGAATCTCTTGGGCCAAAACATTTACCTATAGGTTTCATTTCATTCCCTGTTCATTTACTGTCCAGAAAAACACAAAATTGAAAAACATACACTATCCAAATCCCTCAGTGACGGGGGATGTCTATGTATGTACTGCTTGTTGATTTTATGTTGTTTACAGTGTTTTTTTATACAGCGATGGTTTACTGTTTCCACATTCTTTTCAGCATGAAGCAATGAAAGGAGAGATTGTTTGCAAGCAACGTGAATTAGATCAGTTTTCTGCCAAAGGAAAGCAGCTGCTGATCGAGCTGAAGAAGGTCCCAGAGTGTAACATTGACAGCATCAAAAAGGATTTGGAAACAGTTGTTGATCAGTGGTTGGATGTAAGTTTCACTTGAAATGTCGTGATTATTCAGTAAAATATGTACTCTGATATAAACTGAAAACTAAGACGTTTTGTGTTTTTAATTGAACAGCACAGGGTTTAAAAGTCCAGACATTTGGCTTCAGCATTCATTGCTCATTGTAAGATGCATTGTTTTTAAACTAATTTAATTCTGTTCTTTAGATGTCTGAGAGAATAGATGATAACACTGATCACCTGCGTCAGAGTTTGGGACTGTGGGAGGATGTGCGGAAACTAAATGAAGACATTGAAAGTTGGACGAGCAGCTGCGTGATTGAACTCAACGAACGTCTGAGCAACTTCAACAACAGTGAGAACGTGTCAGTAAGGCTCTCAGTGCTGCAGGTACGGTGGGAGTTTAGATGTCTTAAGGCTGCTACATACTTCCCAAGATGCAAGGCGTTTGCATGTGCAGAAACTTGTGCCATCAGAAACTGAGTTTGAATCGCTCAGACTGAATCTGTACATGCGTAATTAGAAATTAAATTCACTGGTTTGGAAATTAATTTCACTAAACTGAAACTGAATTTAATGGTTTGAAACCATTTTGGTGCACTGAAAATTCAGTTTGATTACTTTCATTTTCAATTCTATATTTCAATTTCAATTCCAAAATTCAGTTTTTTTTTGTGTCGCACATCTGGGTCCTTGAGAAAGTCACAAAGTAATCAGATGCAGATGGACAGATTTACGTTTCACGTTAGTGAAACTTCCTTTACAGAAATGTAGGCGTGGGGTTCAGGCTCAAGGAGGCGATGATGCAACAGAGTGGATGCAATCTGCCATAAAACACCAAAGAAGAAGAAGAACGTCCTTTACAGTGTATTCTGAGCTGGAGCAGTGGCAGCAAGTTCATGTGATGCCACTGCACCAACTCAGAATTCACCATTAAGGAAATTTCACTGATATGAAATGTAAATCGGTCAATCTGCATTCAATTACTCCGTGACTTCCTCAAGGACCCTGATGTGACACAAAAAAGTGAATTTTGGAATTGAAATTGAATTATAGAACTGAAAATGAAAGTAGTCAAACTAAATTTTCATTACAACAAAATTCAGTTTCAGTTTAGTGAAATTAATTCTCAAACCAATGGATTTAATTTCAAATTACGCGAATACAGATTTGGTCTGAGCGAATCAAACGGCACACGGTTCTGCCCACACGTTTGTTCTCGCTGATGTGATTGTGAGGCGTTGTTTGACTCAAAGAGACCGTAGCAGGACGTCTACTCCAGCACAAACAGAAACACCAACACAGCAACAGCTCAGTTGTTTATTTTCAGTTGATTATGAAGTAGAAGGAGGAAAATCTTAGTTGTGGAGAAGCTCTATTTTCTAATTTTATTACATAGGGACTACCACCAGTTGATGAGAATGTGACCTGCACTCCCTCCCAGCCACATGTCTCTGCGCTGTCTTTTGGGCACAACTTATTTGACTCTATAAGTTTTCAGGAACACATAAAGAAGGCTGGATTTTGTAACGGCCTCAGCCAGATGCTCCTCGGTGAACTGCAGCTGCTATTCTGTATAAACAGACCCACAAAGTTCTGACCAGCCACACAAAGCGTGGTGCAACTCTGCAAGACAACAGGTCTGACAGGGAACAGAACCTGTTCCTGGAGGTGCTGCAATAAGCAAAAGATGCCATTTTTATCACACAAATATCGTCACGCACATCAGCAGCACACGATGTTGGCGCTTCTGATGACGTATAAAAAAGCCGTTAGAAAGTCTGAGTTGTTTTGCTTTGGTTTGGTGAACGATTCTTATTGTAACAAGTATATAATAAACACGTTGAAATTGAAATTATTTAGATTACTGTTTTATAGATTACCTGTTAAAACAAGATGGTTTGAGCATGCTTTTCTCATTTATTACATTTATTACATTTACAGGCAGAAATTGGTGAGAAGAAGCAGCAGCTTGAGATCCTGCAAAGCACAGTGTCAGAACTGAAGAAGTGCAGTCAAAGTCACGAGACTCCAGCTAAATTACAGGTACAAAAAAAGAGTATTATATATCTTGTTTTTCTGTAAATTTTTAAGAGAGTCGATGCATAATCACTGAAGTACCTTTATTACATAAAAAAAGGTTAAAACAAGACAACTGGACTTTATTCTGTAGCTGAAGACGTTTCGCTTCTCATCCGAGTCACTCTTCACTTGAACCACATGCTGTGTTCTTTGAGTTGAGAAAGCTGCTCGGATGAGAAGCGAAACGTTTTCAGCTACAAAATAAAGTCCAGTTGATTTGTTTTTAACCTTTTGTTGGATTTACCATGTCCTGGATGACTGAGAATCTTCACCAGCGTACCTTTATTACTTCCTTGTAATTCATTGTAATGTTTATCTGTTTATCTAATGAACATTTTTCTTTCAAATCAAACTACTTCTGGGTACTTTTTGCTTTTTTTAATTCTTAATGCATCAAAACATTTACCTGATTTGAGAATAACTGGCTGACTATTGTTTTTGTATCTTTTATACTTTACAAAATGTTTACCTGCATTTAAAATTGTAGTCCCCATAAAATACTTTGAAATGTCTTAAACTCCTATAAAACATTTTTCTCTTTGAAATCTGCTTTAGCATACTTGCTACTTTTTTCTTAGCTGTTATTAGCTTTTAGACACCATTCTGCCACATTTAGCATTAAAGTACCATTCTGTTTTTTAGCTACTGTTTTGCTAATTAATGCTACTGTTTGCTGTTCTTAATGTTGATTCTATTTTTAGCTTCTTCAGCAAATTTCAGTTAAGTCATTCAGCATTTACAGTAATTCTAGTTAACTTTTTTTTTTTTTTTTGCATCTTGTCACACAGCTTTTGATTACAAAATGTACAACTGAACCCGTTTGTTCGTTTGGAAATGTTATGTTGTGATTTTTGTTAGCTGTAAGTTGCTCAATATTGACAAAAATTGCAGAGAACTGTGTGTCACAGTCGGATGAAGGCAAACTCAAGAGAACTCAAAGTAAAAATAAAACTAATTAATTTAAACTAAAACTTAAACAAAAAGGCTGATGTGGCAGCAACAACTTACAACAAAACAGAGGAGTGGAAACACGAGGAGGACCAAGACGTCTGAGAGCATTTCAGAACGAGCCGACGGTGAGGTGGTGAATTCAATTCAAGTCCAGAAAAAAAAAACTACAAACATTCACTATTTAAATCCCTTAGCCACAGCAGATAATGATGGTGTACTGCTTATTTTAGTGCAAATTATTTAGGACAGTGGCTGCGTTGGCGCCCTTCAACATTTCTGAATACAATTTTCTGGTTGTTTATTTACTTTCACTAATCTTCTAACTAACTTCACCACTTGCTCCTGCCGAGGTTGGACGCTTTTCCCCTCCCTGTCATCTCTGCTTTGCTGCTCTGTCTGTCTGTGAAACTGCTTCTGAACCTCTCTTGCATATCTTCCGAACCTTAACTATGGACTTATTTGGTCAGTTGGTCCCTCAAAGAGAAGACAGGCTTTAGGCGAGCCGATGTGCCCTGTTGACTGCACGCAGCTGGATGTCTCATCAACTTGAAGACTTGATGAAGTGTCTATCTCTGCTGCCATCTGTGGATTTTAAGGACGCATATTTAATTGGATTTACAATAACTGGTTCCTGCTATTTGGCTTCGACTGGTTACTGGTTTTATCTACAATCAAGGAAGTCGTCGGCAGCAAATTGGGACCCGCTCACGCTGCTTGACTTTGTGATGGCTTAGTTTGTCCTCGTGTACCCAGACTCAATTGCCTTGGGCAGAATGGATCAGATCTTGGGGATTTTTACTCAGTTACATTCCGTCAGTGTGGCCACGTAATTTGGACATTTCAGAACCGTTTTGGACCAACACAGACTCAAGGTAGATGTCATTATGTTCTACCTGTCCCCAAAATAAATGTGTGTTATCTGAATCGGGCTCCCCCAGCTGACCTTGAAGGCCACTTATCTGAATACGCCTGGAGGACATGTAATCTGACGCTCACACCCCCTCCCATCGGGGAAGTCCACTGATTCAACCAGAGTGAACCAGCTGAATAAACATTCTGTCATCATTTCAGGACTCTTGGATTCTCATTCCCTGACATCCCTCAAGAATGTTTTCAGATCTCACCAGAGGGAGCTGGCTGATTATTCCATCCTTATCAGAACTCTTACAATGCCCTTGAGAGCGTCCATGGACATTACTCACCGCTCTCGGTCTCTCCCCCCAATGTCTACGTCACTGTGTGCTTATTTGTGCGAGGTGTTTTTTAATATCAGACTTTTTCTTCTTGACTGAGAAGAAAAAGTCTGATAGGAATTTTTTCGCCTCCAAATTCCTAATGTGTCCAGTTTCTTTAGTTTTTTTCTGTCTAAGCAGATCTCACTTGTAAATGAGTCTTATAGGCTCAATGTGACTTATCTGTCTAAATAAAGGTTGAATGAAAATCCCCAAAAACTTTAAAGTACTTCAACATGAGAAAAAGATTCACCTTTGTTTTCAAAGTGGATACCCACAAACCTGTTTTTTTTTCACCTTGTATCAGGTGTTGGAGAATGACCTGCAGAAGAAGATCAACACTGTCCAGACACTTCATGAACAAGTTAAAAGAAACCTCGCTGACTTCAGCTCCCAACGCAAACAGCTTGAAGACTACATCTCACAGATGTCTGCATGGCTAAAGAGCATGGAAGATTCTTTGGTGTCTTCTCCAGCAGAATCCGATCCTGAGGACATCTGCAGAGTAAAGGTGCGACCTAAAAAACTGAAAATAACTAAGGCTTGCAAAATGTTTAGACACTAAAAAAATGTCAGTGGAACAAATATTACAAGACATGTTGATGGTTTGTTAACCTGAAATAAAAATGTTTGTTTGTTTTTTAAACATATTTGGTAGGACCTTCAAAAAGATCTGCAAAACCAGCAGGGCAGTATTGATTCCACCAGGGAGAGCCTCAACAACCTGTGCAGAAAGTATCCCTCTGAGGAGCTGTCTGCTTTGGGCTCTTCTCTCACTGACCTCATCAAGACCTATGAGTCTGTGAACCAACTTTCTGCCAGGACCCTGAGCTCGCTGCAAAACTGCCTTCAGCAGCACTTCAGTGGTAAGAGGCCTCACTAAGGAGGAATAGAATGAACTATCCAAAACAGTTACACTTTTACAAGAAAAATACTTTTTTATAGTAAGTGAGTTTAATCTGGGTACGTTTAATAAGGCGTGATAATATTTTCATCCGTGTGTGTATTTACAATTACTTGTCAGTCATGTTAGCAAAATATCATATGAACCAGAAGTTTGATTTCAGGGAAATTCTCATTAATCATTAAGTTGAAGTAAATCTGTAACCAACTGATTTTTCTGTTCGTTAATAACTCAGCCAACTTTACAAACGCTGACCAAAGATTTGGAGTGGCAGTAGCTAAGACGGATCCCCAACTGACACTCCAAGTGAAACTGATCACGTGAGATCTGTTTTTAAATGTTGCCATTGGAGTCATCTGTTAGAAAAATATTTCAAGGACCAACAAATGTACTTTAATGAAAACCTTTTTGAGTCAACACAATTTGGGGTGGCCACCGTTGCCACCTGACCAGTGGTCGTTGTGCTTTAAAATAACTGGCGGAGTCTTGTGACCCCAGATGTTGCCATTTCAAGTATAAAAACATTACAAGTAGCTCCAGTTAACAAGGCAAACAGTCTTAACAAGTATAATGCTACATTTACATAATTTTAACTGCAGTTTTGTGTTTTGTTTTTGTAAAAGTTGTGGTGAAAAAAAATGCTAATTGTAATTTGATTTCTGATGAATTTCCAAGGACAATGGGGTCCTTACCCCCAACGTTGGGAATCACTGCCTTAGACAGCTCAAAAATGGCTGTACCTCAGTCACGTTTACAGATATTGAGCTACTAAGTGGCGTGGTAAAATCTGAGAGTTCTCCTTAACACATACTCTGAGCGCCAACACAATTTATAACATCACAGAAACGTAACTTCAATCACAAGGTTTGAACAAAACAGCTAAAACTCATCTTAAGCTAAAACTCTGGCATGAAAGGACAACAGTGATTTGCATTGCTTCAATAATTTAATTGTTTTTCTCTCTTTCGATCTTCAGACCTTGTCCAGGATTTTCATCGCTGGCTTTCAGAACAAAGGGAGATTGTGAAAGAATGCTCGGACCGATCAGGTGACACACAAGTTGTGGAACGTAAACTACAGAAACTCAAGGTAAAGTCTTTTTTTTTTTTAATAGTAGCTAAACATGTTTAAAATTTTGATTGGAAAATTAATACATTTCCTAATTTGATTTTCTCATTAAAACTGCTAAAATGCTGCCTGAGTTTAACACAAAAGTGAGTTTTGTTTATTTCTAAGGGTGCCATGGATCGTGTAGAGGAGGGTGAAATGCGACTCACTCAAGTCTGTGAAGAGGGAGAGAAGCTTCTTCTTCATCTCCCTAAAGCCAGCTCCGGGCAGGTCCAGCAACACCTTTCCTCCATCCAGCAGGATTGGGACAGCTTTGTGGAGCAGTGCAGGCAGAACCAGCAGATCCTTGAGGACAGCGCATGCCTTATGAAAGGGTAAAGGACGCTCACTGGCTCGTTTCCTAACACTCTTTATGCACCCATCATTGATAAAGGAGCCATGTTGGACCTTTCATAGGTTTGAGGGCCGTCTTAAGAAACTCAGGTGGTGGTTGGAACATATGGAAAACAGGATGACGACAGATCTACTTGAAGCCAAACAGAGAGGTCATGAAAAAGTTATGCTTGACCAAGTGGAGGAATACCTGCAGGAAGTTCTCAAAGAGAGGTAAGAAATATGTATATTTACTAAAAAAAAAAAAAAATAGATGTTTTTTTGTTTCCAGATTTTTTTTTTGTAGTGCACCTAAAATCATGCCTAATATATAGTAACAACCCCTATTGTCTCTCTTTAAACAATTATAAAATTATTGCCTGTTGCCGAAAGCATGCAAATGCTGTCATATGTTAGCAAAATAGTTCATGAATAGGTGGACTGATTTTAAGGTCCAACACACCATTTTTTTCACTTTGCTCATCCACTGAAATATGATGGAGACATAAATGAATACCTATGTTCTGCAGCAAATGTTGAAAAGTAATATAAACTGGTTTAAAAAAAGTTTTTCCAATGATTTCAAGCTAATTAAGTCAAGGCTTTGAAAACCGCCCCTTCACTTCCATATATGGGGTATGACATCATCCCAGGCATCCGATCATGCAAGACCCCCAGATTCCTCTTGCACAAGTCAAGCATTGCATGGGGAAAGCAATCCCATCCGTTCTTACCCCTGCCGAACAAACATCCGCTCATCTCCTTTCTGACTGAGGCCTGGAGATAGTTGTCAAGTGGCAAAAATCTACAGGAAGAACAAAAAGATGTGAAAGTTGAAGGAAGTTTGGCAGCCATAGAGACACAGTGAGAACAGAAGTGAGTCATGAGATTTGAGAGATTTGTGATATTTAGTGTGTTTGGAGTTTGTAACTAGGGTGCAGTGTAATGTGTTTAGTGCTATGTGTTAGTATTGTATGTTCCCATACACTGATGAAATTAGTTTTCTGCATTTAACCCTTCACACACAAGAGACACCCAAGTGGAGCAGTGGGCAGCTATGTGAGCATCCGGGGAGTATTTAGGGATTAGGTGTTTTGCTCATGGACACCACGATATGTGGGCATGGCAGGGAGTTGAACCTGGGACTTTCTGGTCCCATGTCAGCTGCCCTACCTCTACACTGTCTCGGCTCCAAAAAATGGAGACTTGCATGAAACAATGCTATGCTAAGCAAGGCGTCGCCTGGTGACATCTCCCTTAATTATGTTTATTCAGTTTTAGTGTGTTTGAATTTAAAAATGAGGTGATTTTTTAATGTGAATCTGCAGCTTGTGTTTGAGGTGAGGGAGCTGCAGACCCAGAAAAGGACGGAGCTGCAGAGTCAGAACCTTCTCAGACAGACGAGGCAGAGTTGAAAAACAAAAACCGAGTCTAAGACAGACATTCATGACTTTAACAAGGAAGTGGTGCATCCATTATTAATTTTAAAAGAGGAAAGTGAGGAAGAGCGCAGAGAGCGCCACACTCCTGTCTGGGCTCTGTGCCCAGCCCCTGATTTGATTTCATCAGCCTTCGGTAATTATCAGCTGTGTGCTTGGTGTTTCCTTGACGGGTTTGTTTGTTTAACGTTTTTTTTACTTGCATGGCCTAAATGCAAAGAAAAAAAAAAGCATATTACCTTTGTCGTCTACAACAGTGATTATCCCTTATTATTATTATTATTATTATTATTATTATTATTATTATTATTATTATTAGTAGTAGTATTAGTATTAGTATTATTATCCATAATAATGATGGATGTTGGAATTTTAATTAAACTTTCAGAAAACAATTATCGTATATACATTGCAACTCATTCACTTTTGGAGTCACCTCATTTCAAGATGGCCACCATACCCAATTGACATAAAATACAAACATGACTAATTTTTTTTTTTTTTTTTTTTTTTTTTTTTAACAAATAACTAAATTTGCTGTGGTAGTTTCTAAGAGTCACTCTCAATACTTACTCTGAACGCTAGCGATCCTTGCAGAAAACTTTACAAATAAATATTTGAGTCAACCTTGCTTCTCTGTTAGCAAATTATTTCATGAGGTTGCTGAGGTTAATTGGGTTTTATTTATTCTCCAAATTGGATGTTCACATACAACTGATGAACTTTTGGAGTCACCACAACTCAAGGCAGATGCTGCAGCTAATCAAGATTAGCCAAAAACAACAAAAAAAATTGTTCAAATTATGTTGGTTATACAAAGATTGAGCTAGAATCTGGTGTGGTAGTAGTTGAGAGTCATCCTCAATGCACAAATCTCATGAAATATTTTTATATCACAAGCGATTAATTTTCTGACAACGTTGATCAAAGTTGTAACTCTGTCATTTCTCATTACAAGATAATCATAGTTTAAAACGCTGATATAAAAAGTAATGGGCAACATGCATTCTTTTAAGGCTTTTATTTAGTAATGTCTTTTGTGATTATTTTCCTGCAGAGATTCATTTGAGCGTCTCTGTCAGGAGGGACAGGCTCTAAACGAGGGTGGACGAGGGGATGAAAGCGAGACCAGAGTTTCAGCTCAGCTGCTCTCGCAGCACCAGGCGTTGTTGAGGCGTGTGAGGGAAAAGCTGCACGGTTGCCAGCTCACTTTACAGGAGCAACAAGCCTTTGAAGAGACTCTGCAGACCACTTGGTCCTGGCTTAATGCTGTCCAGGAGCGTCTGGCTTCACTGAACAGCACCATTGGCAACAAGGAAACTCTGGAAAAAAGACTTGGTCTTGTACAGGTTGGTAACTAATACGCTCTACTCTTTATGTTTTTAATTGTTTCTGCAGGTTTTAGTAAAATATAAATGGTTGTAAAGTGGGATCATAGTTTTTCTGGTGTTTTGTTGAAGGATATCCTGCTCATGAAAGGTGAGGGGGAAGTAAAGCTCAACATGGCAGTTGGAAAAGGAGAACAGGTTTTGAAACACAGCAGG
This sequence comes from Hypsolebias coamazonicus, assembly GCA_032273985.1. Taxonomy (NCBI): domain Eukaryota; kingdom Metazoa; phylum Chordata; class Actinopteri; order Cyprinodontiformes; family Rivulidae; genus Hypsolebias; species Hypsolebias coamazonicus. The sequence continues at coordinate 2,400,533 of JAVCKU010000004.1, forward strand.
ATCGAGGGGCAGGAGACCATCTGTTCACAGCTTCAAAGCCTGAAGGATTCATGGGCCAACATGCTAATGAATGCTATGAGCTGCCACAGGTAGGACATGGGCCCACTTTTGACACAAAGCTATGTGGTACAACCATTAAGAGGTTGAAGATCACAACCATCGACTTCTAGCCTTGTCTTTTGAGATCAGGGATCCTTGAAATCTATACAACACTATGAACTGTAGATGATGGACACTCAGTCTTTCATGCGTTCTGTTGTGGAACATTATTCTGAAATTGCTCCACTACATTCAGACTGTTTTTTTGCAGACTGGTCGACCCCAGTCCATCTTTACTTCTGAGAGAGTCAGCCTTTTTAAAATGTTATTTTCATGCCCAGTCTTTTTACTGACCTGTCTCCTAACGACCTAAATAATTACAAAATACTTCTTCACTGTTTATTAATTATATCATTCATTCAACCTTTATTTAGGCAGGTTAATCTCATTGAGCCTCGAGGACTCATTTACAAGAGAGACCTGGATCACTTTGCTTCACTATATCACTTTGCTTTTAGTCTTTTGCTGTCCCTGTCTGAACTTTGTTCATATGTTGTTCTGCCATCAAATTGAAACATCATATTCTTTTCTAAAAACCGGTACAACTTCTTAAACTTGCTGTATGCTTATTATGTTTCATTGGTAATAACATTTGGAGATATGGGATTTGCCAATCTTTGCATTCTGTTGTATATACGTTCACAAAGCCCCAACTTTCTTAGAAGTGGGGTTGTAATTCAGGTTGACACACGTTTCTTTGATTATGCACTATTCTACATTATAATGATTTTTTTTTTTCTCACTATTATTCTATCACTCGTAGTCGTCTGGAGTGGACAGTGGCCCAGTGGTCCAGCTTCCAGGAAAATAAGAGTCAACTGCAGCAGTGGATGGAGTTGGTGGAGCAAGAAGTGGGGATGACTCTGCCTCAGCAACCTGACCTTAAGAAGAAGTGCGTCTTACTGGAGCGACTGAGGGCCATCCACGCTGATGTGGACACTCGTGCAGCAGCTCTGTCTCGCCTAACAGAGAGAGCAGTGGAGATGCAGGAAAAAACTGGTGACCACACGTTTGGACCTGAGTCGAGGGCGGAGCTCAATGCACGCTTTGCCGATATATCCACTGTTGTCAAGGTGATTTAGATTCAGGAATAGCATTTTAACAGGTGGCTGTCGATGTTTTCTGTTCACCAATCCATTTTGATTTGTTTCTGCTCTGAAGGGTAAAGTGCAGTCCATGCAGAAAATCGTGTCCGAGCACGAGCAGTACCTCGACGCTGTGAGAGACTTCGACGACTGGCTGGTTTCTGCAAAAGAGGAGCTGCAGCGGTGGTCCGACCTGTCAGGAGACTCGGCCAACATTCAAAGGAAGCTCTCCAAAGTGCAGGTAAGGAAATGACATCACGTCAGTTAATATGAAGTTGTTTTTAGTTATCTGGTGAGAGATTTCTTCCCTTTCTTTGGTTTTAAAGACCAACTTTGGCTTCAAAGTTAGACACGAGATAAATGCAGTTTAAGTGTTTAATTTTGCTGTCATGCTCCACTTTTATTTTTCTCACCATTTATAATTTAGACTGAATTTGAAACCGTAGATATTTCTGCCTATGTAATCAGTTATTTTAGGTATTCTTGGCCACACACAAGATAATCTTTTAATGTTTTGTCCAGGAGCTGCTGGACTCCAAGCAGCGAGGCAGAGAGAGGCTGAGCCGTGTTCAAAGGTGTGGTATAGTGACCAGAGATTTCACGAGTTCAGGAGGCTACGAGGCTTTGGAGCGAGAAGAAGCAGCTCTTCTGTCGTCTTGGGAGCAGTGGGAACGCACGGCCCTACAGACACGTGCCAGTCTGGAAACAGCGCTCTCACAAGTATCGAGCTCAGAACAGGAGTTCAGCAGCCTGTCGGCACAGCTGGAGCAGGCCCTGCAGGACTTCAGCTCTAAGCTGAAGGACTGTCGAGCACGACTGACCCAAGCAGAGGGGAAAAGTGATGGAGAGGAGGCTGTTAAAGGCTGGCATTTAGCAAAGGCACGTTTTTTTTTTATTTTTGTCTTGGTCCTGATAAATATTATCATTGTTAGCTACATGACGGACACATGCTAAATGAATGAATGAATTGTATCTGTCCTCACTGCGTGCTTGTTTTCCATGCAGGATACTTTAGAGGAGCTCATCAAAGCTGAGGCCATGTCTGATCGTCTGAAGACTCAGCTCAACGATTTGTGCCGATTCTCCAGAGAAATGGGCTCACAGTCCGACAGAGTGTCTGCTCTTATCAAGGATTACAACAGGTCAGAAAAATGCAGGAATACTGAGGGTTTCATGGCACCTGACTTGTTCTGAACGGTTGTAAAGTCTGGTATAAAAAGGACAAACACAGTTCTGAAAAAGTTAGGACATCATGTAGAATGTAAATAAAAACAGCTTAGTCGGTTTTACAGACACTGACTGACTCTGACATGTTTGTTTGTTTGTATATTGTTTTTTTATTTTTTTATTTTTCTTCTAGCCTGAGTCTTCAAGCTACCAGAGAGTGCCAGAACAAAGAGAAAATGCTGGACCAAGCGTTTCGCTCATCTTTCAGAGAATTCCAGCAGTGGTTGGTTAATGCCAAGATCAACACGGCCAAATGCTTTGACGCACCTCAAAATGTCTCTGAGGCCTCGTCCAGTCTGCAGAAGATCCAGGTACGAGATGCTCATCAGACACTTTGACAGAATAACTGACTAAAAGCTTCACACCTGTGTGTGTTAGTTATCACTCACTGCTAAAAGGATAAGGTTTGTGTGTGTTTTGGTGTCTGTTAGCAAATTATCTCATAAACAACCAGACAGATTTTATTGTCCCCTGTCATGGAATGAAGAGGAAGAACTGGAAATACCTTCTGTCCATCCATGTAGTGAGCATGATAACTTGAAAAAATAGGTGGGGGACCAACTTCCATTTAGGTGTGTGGCTACATCTAGGTGTAAGAAATGTTTCTTTTGGAAAATGGGTGGCCAGTCAAAATCCA
>JAVCKU010000004.1:2427558-2442240 GCA_032273985.1 Hypsolebias coamazonicus
GTGATTGTCAGTTTCTGTAAGATTTCTGCAACTGGAGCAGGTATTTCTGCTTACTGGTTAACTTCCTCAGCTGTCTCTGATTTTAAGGGTCAATCCTACTCCATGTTTCAGCTCCTCCCATAGATCAGATCTCGTAGAAGAGCACTTCTAAAGAGCAAATTTTGTTTTTAGCTTTTGTTTTGGGCCATTATCTCGTTACAGGACTCATGATCTTTGAGACCAGACTTTTTTGACAAATGGGAGCAAGTTTCGCTTCAGATGCTTCATATTTCATTGTACCCAGACCACACTCAAGCCAACCTGGGTCATGTGCAGCCTACAACCCAAGAACAAAAGAGAATCTTCTTGTGTTTGACAGCAGATATAATGCTGTTTCTTACAAACCTTCAGTTTTCAAAAGAGCTGACGTAACTTACCTAAAGAGCCAGCAAATACATCTAGCCAATCAGTGTTTGCCCTCTAGAAATGCCTATCAAATACAGTTGGCCAATCAGTGTTTGCCATCTACAAAAGCCTATTCTCCAGAAACACCCACTTTTGGTCCACAGAGAACCCCTTCTCCCCTGGTCGCCCGGTCACCCGCCTGAACTGCTCCGGCCTGTTGGACAGCTGCCCGGCCGCCCTCCCAGCTGCCTGCCTGACCTGCTCTGGCTGTCCGCCTGCCCTGCTCCTGCACTTTGGGCGCCCATCACCCATTGGTACTGGCCCTGGCTTGTTAGACGGTTTCCCGGCCGCCCGCCAGATTGCCCGGCTTGTTAGATGGTCTTACGGCCACCCGCCAGACTTGCTCCAGCATTTTGACAACCTTCCGGCCACCCACCTGAACTCTGACCTCATATGCCTCTTTTCCATTAGTACCGGTACTGCCCAACTGGACCTGACTCGGCCTGGTTCTGGGGCTTTTCCATTAGGCCCGGTACTTAGCACCTGTTACTATTTTCAGGACCCTCTGCTCTGTGGTTCTAACCTGAACGAGTAAGTGCTAAAACGTGACGTCAGAACACTGTTGATCACTGATTGGTCGGGGGCTGAGTCACTGGATCTTCCAGAAACTTTTCAAAACATTGATCCACCGTTTGCAATTTCTCAAACTGGAGAAACAGCTGGACTTATTTTAAAGATTTTAAAAACAACACCTTGGTCTAATGCTGACATGCTGGCATTTCTTGTGATTGGTGGTCAACGACAAAATTCAGAGCAAGCTGGATGGAGCTGTGCTGGTCTCACTTGGTCCTCTGCTCCACGTTCTGCTGGTCAACGTGGAAGATCCTTCGTGGTGCCGACTCGGGCTCCGGATCCTGCCCGGCCTTGCGTGTTCTGAGCTCCGCTGGTCACTGCGAAGGATCATACGAGCTGGTGACTTGCAGAAGGCCGTTGCCAGACCCCGGCCTTGCATAATCATGAAGGCTGAATTTCGATCCCGGCAGTCAGGCAGACCAGGGCGGGTCTGGGATGGACGGTGGAAGTGATTTTTAAATAAACTAATATTTTGTTTTATACATAAATGTTTTTTTTAATTGCTGAAGCGAAAAAAAAAACCCAACTATTTTATAAATACATATAATGTTTATAATATCATGACTACACGAGGACGGCATCTGGAAACGGCCTTCTGCGAGTCACAGCTGAGCTCGGAGCTGGGAAGATGACACAGGATTTTAGTTTTTAGTTCTGGTTCTGAGGCTCCAGTGGAAGAGGACCAGGTGAGACAAGCAGAGCTGGTCATAAAAAAGTATTTTTTAGCATTGAAGATAAAAAAAAGAATAAAAATTAAAGGTGCCGGCTGCATCATAAATCCTGCTTTTACTTTAATGACCGTTAAAGTTAACTCAGCTGAAGATCAAAGAAAGACACAAAATTATTGGATCTCAGGAATATTTCCTTCAAACATGTTTAAAGAAGAGAGATGGCCTTTAACTCAACTTTATTTTAAACCACAGATGTACAAATCACAAAACATGAGCTTTAAAGCAAAGCTAACAATAAAAAAAAATGTATGTTATCAAGAAACAAAACCACAAAGCAAACTGAGTAAAAGTAGACACAATGCATGTTAGGCTGATTGGTAACTCTAAATTGACCCTAGGTGTGAGTGCAACAGGTCCCTCTTGTACATGAGTCCCCGTGGCTCAACGAGGCTAGCCTGTATAAATAAAGGTTGAATGAATTAGTACAACTATAACATATACAGTACTAACATATATTAGTATAACGTACTAACATATATTAGTATAACATGTACTAACATATATTAGTATAACATGTACTAACATATATTAGTATAACATGTACTAATGTATGGTTAAAGTTAATAAAATATGGGTTTATGAGATTTGAAAAGCATGTCCCAACTTTTCCAGAACTGCGGTTGCAGTTTTATATTTTTCAGTACAGTGAAATTAACATTTGCCTTTAACGATTTTCTCCCTGTTAATCTCACACGTCTGCTCTTCTGTTAATGTTTCCTGCATGGCGTGTCAGATGACGGCCGGTCGCTGTCACACTCTGTTATCACCGGTCACTGAGGAGTCTGGGGAGGAGGCTACAAACAGTGAGGTCTCCTTCTCTCTTCTGTGCCGTTCTTCTTCTCCTGTCGCTCACTCTGAAGGCGCTAATGCCAAGGTATCCATCTTCTCTTCTTCATGACTCGTTCACATCTCCTGACATCAGACGCCTGAGTGTTTGTTAGGTTCTGTCTGGTTCTTTAGTCTTATTTCTGTCTTGGAATGACCCTCTGTCCATCTGTCCGTCTATCATCACGTAGGTGTGCCAGCCATCTTGAATTGGGTTGACTCCAAAAGCTATTCAGCTGTAGCCATCCATTTAATGATTAACATGCTTTGTTAAAGTTTCACTAAAATCTGTCCAGTGGTTCATCAAATATTTTGCTAACGGACATATGTCTTTGCTTTTCAGTGGCAGGCAATATTTCATTTTTCTGTGGCACCTTCACTTTTTTGATGAGTGAAAGTAAACTTGAGGCTTATTAAATCTGCTGACGGTGATGTTTGAATATTGTTGTTTTTTATATTAGATGGGACGTGAAACTCTAACAAGAGCTCCAGTCCAAGAGTTGTACGACCCGACATTTGAGTCTGTGGCCAACTTGGATGACCTGCAGCGCTCGTGGGAGTCTTTAAAGAATGTGGTATGTGGAAAAAAATGCAAGTTCTCATGTTTATTGTTGTCTAAATATGCTGTGATTTAAAATCTGCCTCAATGTGTAAATATCTATAACACAGCTGGTCTCATTATATTTAAATGTACAAATCTTTAATACTAGTGGTTTTAAATCACATTATTTCTCTATCTATTTTGTCATTGGAATTAGTATTTATTTTTAAGCTGTGTGTAACTTGTTGTTTTACAGATCAGTGAGAAGCAGAGGTCTTTGTATGAAGCTCTAGAGAAGCAGCAACATTACCAGAGCGCTCTCCAGTCCATCTCCTCAAAAATGGAGGCGCTGGAGGCCAAACTCAGTGAGCCCTTCGAGGCAGACAGAAGCCCAGACAGCCACATGAAGGCACATGAGGCATGTTTCAAGCTAATAAACTGCTTCACTTGTATGTGTGTGTTCACAGAGACCACAATTATCCCCATCTGCGAGCGAAGAGGGGGAATTGGAAATACAGTATCCTCTGTCCATCCATGCATGTTGTGAGCATGATAATTTGAAAAAAAAAAAGTGAAGTACCAAGTTCAGTTTTGGTGTTTAACTGCATCTACGTGAACAAAGAGATTCCTTTTGAAAACTGGGTTGCCACATCAAAACCCAAGATGGCTGCTGCCATATATGTCGTACCATCTTGTGAGCAAGCGTATATCTTAGACCCTTGTGTACTGTTTCTTTTATATACTTTATATTTTTGCTATTTTGGGTGTAACTGGGAACTTGAGTACACCATTTTGTTCCACCTCGTGCACCACATGTGATGTGAATGACAATAAAATTGACTTGAACTTGAACTCTGTTTTACTTCAGAATAAATTCAGCAGTTATTTGGCACTCAGCTTTTGAGTAATAATAATTTAAATAGTTTATAGTAAAGGTAACATGAACATTGAGTGTTTACTCATAGAAATTGTTTCCTTCTCTCTCGATCTTTGTGCGCAGGGCCTCATAGAGGAGATTCAGAGCGTGCAGGAAGAAATCGACAAGCTGCAGACGAGTTTCTCGGAGGATGTGACTGCTGATGTTGTGGACTCGGACAGGGTGGAGCAGCTGGCCATGCAGACCTCGCTGTCTGTGTTGGCTGAACGGATGGCCACCATTTATATGAAAGCTTCAGGGAAACAACAACAGCTGGAGGTAGTTCTGTCACACTGTAGAAATGAACCGCCACGCAACTCGTTGTGTGAATGTTTATTCACAAAACGAGTTGAGCCATTTTTCTTCCATACGTTTTTCAGCATGATTCTCATCTCACAGTTTTGAAGCTTTTTTAACAAATCATGAATCAAGATGTTCAGCTCTCTCAGGACAGTCCTGCTACGACTTTGGATGTTGGTGCAACTTTAGCTTTTTGAAATATTTAGCCTTTTCTGCCATTTTTTCTCATAGAAAATGAATTGAGCTCATTTTACATCCTTCAAATCTTTATATCTGCAAGTTTCAGTTTTATCTATTTCAGCTACTATTTAGCTGTTTATGAGAATTTAAGCTTTCAGCTAATTACACATGCATTCTACTCATTTAATCTTTTTCCAGCCTAATTCATCAAAAATGTGCTCGCTTCACTTCCTTCTGGCAATTTAAGCTTATTTCTGCCTTTTTTTTAGCTACGTTTCAGTTGTTATTTTGCCCACTTCAGCTTTTTCAGATCATTTCCATTTTTTGTGTTAATGTCTGCTTCTTTCAGCCTAGTTAGCTTATTTCAGCATTTTCTGCTATTCCAGCTACTTTTTAGCTGTTTTAAGCTTAGCTTTTTCAACTAATTTCACATTTTTTTAGCTTATTTCAGCTCTTTCCACTTCCTTCTGGTATTGTAAGCATCTTTCTGCCTTTTCAGTTACTTTTCAACTTTTTTGGCTAATTTCCTTTTTTTCTCATTTCTGCTTATTTAAACTCAATTAAAAAAATGTGTTCTTTCTGCTTTCTTCTTCAAACTTACGCTTGTTCTTCTATTTCAGCTACATTTCAGCATGTTTTTAGCTCATTTCAGCTATTTTTCAGCAAGTTTTCAGCAATAATCAAGCACGTTGCATTTCTGCAGGAAATGCAATTTCTCTGTTTTATATATAAAGTTTTAGCTGAGATCAGCTTATATTAAGAATTTTTTTTTTGTTTTAGACATATTGGTCATATTAAAAAAATGTTACATGCACTCTCCTGTGATACTAAGGTGTTGATACTAATACTTTGTGTTGTGGATAACTCTCAGCTGCTACCAGACCAGGTTTTAACTCAATATTTGTAAAAGTGACTAAGTTAACACCATTTCCCGTTTGCTAAGCTCACACATATTAAACACATAATACAAAAACATCATCGACCTTTTGCTTTTGGCAGTAACAAACAATAAATAAATTAGCATATCTACTGCCAAAGAAAGCTAATTTACTTTTTTGAGTCACCAGTCCCAGATAGATGTCCTTGTCAGAGAAGATAACTGATATAAGTAAAGTGTGGTCTGCTGCAGGACCGTGCCACTGACCGTCTGGAGACTCAGCTTCAGGAACAAGCCATTCAGACCTTTCACGCTGAAGCAGAGGAACTGGATCAGTGGCTGGCTGGAATGCACCGTGCTGTAACGAGCATCCTGGAAGCCAAACCTGCAGAGGAGACGGATGAGAAGGGCCAGGTTTCTGAATGTCAGGTAAGCCCCCCCTTGCTACCAGTTGCGCCACCGTGCTTCCATGCATAAAACTGGATAGAGTTTTCTATTACAGTTATGAATATAAATGTAAGTTTCCTTGTTATTTTTGGACAAAGCCGCGAAGAGCGGCTGCACGTGGAGCAAAGAGCTGCAGGTTGCAGAATGCATTTGGATGGCTGGACTGCTAAGTGACTGCAGCACCTTTGTTAAGCAGATTAAGCAGAGGTTTCTGTGGGACAGTGGTGTTTGAAGCAAAGGGGCGGAGCCATCACTAATAAAACGGTCCCCAGTTGGTGCAGGTCACAAAGCTGCTTGAATATCCAAGTAAGGTATTATAGAATACAGTGAGCAACAGGCAGGAGGGAGGGACAGCAAGTGTCTTATTCTTAAGTGGAGCTGCAATGCTATTAAACAACTAAATGTTCTGTCAAACGTTGGATCAACAATCACTGATGGCCTTTGACAAATGGTGGAGCCTTTTACTTGGAGAATTGTTCCTGAATCTTACTAAGAGGATGTACACTGCAGAGCCTGGAGCGTGAAGGATTACTGCTAACATGCTGCACAGGAGACGAGGGGGGAAAGATGGGCCACGGATGAGAGCTCTGTCCTGTGGCCAGGGAAAGCTGCTCTCGTTGGCGGCTCGGTCAGGCCTGCAGGCTCTGTTGTGTAGAGGGAGTGGATCATAAAGCTTGTGAAACAACATGTTTGAGGTGGCCTCTCTCCTCCTGCTTCTGCAGAACATGCTGCTGGAGATTGAAGAAAAAGTGTCAGCCCTGTCAGAGCTGTCTCTGCACAGCGAGACCCTGCTGCTGGAGGGCCGGACACACACCAGGGGGGAGGCTGAGCGCTTGGCTGCCAAGTTACACACACTGAAGAGTGCTTTATTGGAATTACAGAGAATGCTGCAAGACAAACAGCTTGACCTCCAGGTGAGAAGCTTCAGTGTTTGCATATTGTTTTGTTTTTATTTATTTCAAAAAGGTCATAGCACATTAGCTTGACCACATTTCTTTTATCATTCCACTACTGGCAAAAGACTGATCAACATTATCCCTCAGTCCTGAAAAAGTTGGGATGTTATGTGAATTGTAAAGTGGAACAGAATGCAATAAACTGCAAATGTCATAAACCCATTTAGCACGGTAAACTTATAAAATCTTTAAGCTAAGAAATTGGACTATTTAAGTAATTTTGAATTTTATAGCAGCAACACAGAGGCGTTGCAACAATTATATGTGAAGTGGATGCTCCCCCCACCACCACACACACACACACACACACACACACACATTTAAAAAAAATAATTTGCACACCCCACATTTACCATGAAACATTAGTTCAACCAGTGCTGTTTCTCTTTCTTTGTGAATGAATCCATTCCACTTGATCAATGGGAGAATACTCAAACCGCTAAAAGCTCTGGGTTTTACTGGTTACCTACAACTCACCACACCACATGCAATGTTTCTCCGAGGTCATCTGCCTTGGAAGGGTGCTTACGGGAGGAGGAGGGGGAGGCGCCTATGTTTTGCGCGCTAGCTTAGCACCACGTTAGCACTGGCAGTTTTTGACAGGGGTGGTGGGTTAGGATTTGTGACAGAAGCATAGCGCTATGTCTGTAGCATTTTAGCTAATGCATCTGCACCACTAGCTTAGCGCTACGTTAGTTCCGGCAATTTTTGACGCAGGGGGTGGGGGGAGGACTAGGGTGCATGAGAGAAATGGAGCATGCTCTATTCACACAAGGAGAGCTGTTGGTCAGGCTACTGTTTGTTGCTCTCTAAGATAGTTATTGAATCAAGTGTTTACTTATGTAGGTAAGCACAGATGTTTAACAACTTGTTAAAATACACCAGAATGCAGGAAATACTTTATTCAAAATGTTATGGGGGAGCACCCCCCCCCCCCCATTTGTTACCATCGCATCGATATTCTATCTGACTGTCATGCGTTCTTTCTTATGTGTTTTTTAAATAACCTGTCCCCTCTGTTCTCCTAAAGGGTTCTGTTCAGGAGCCAGAAGATAGTGGATCAGAGTCCAGTCTCTCTCAGAGTCCCAGTGTGCAGGACTGGCTGGCCCAGGCTCGGACCACACGAACTCAACAGCAGGAAGACAGTCTTCAGAGACAGAAGGTTTTTAATTATTATTTTTATTTACTACATGTGTGTAGAGTTCTTCACACCTGAAAGCTGCAGTTTCATCTTCTTACCTTTTCTTTAATTGAACTGTTTGATGATTCACGCCATGGACAGCATCATCAGTGAAACTGACCTTTCACCCCACCACAGTCATACTTGAAAAGCACATATACTCAGGACTGTTGTGTGAGAGGGTTCATGTTCACTTTACTGGCGTTTTCTGTACGGTTGACTGCGCTCTTTTTTTTTTTTTTTTTTTGTGAAGGAGTTGGAGGAGCAGCTTGCTGAACAGAAAAAGCTGCTTCAGTCCGTTGCTAGTCGAGGAGAGGAGATTCTGATCCAGCAGGCCTCACCCAGCAGTGCCAGGTAGCTGGCAAGCACTTCAGCTCAAGCAGCACCTGAAAGAACCGAACGCTCATGGCTGTTTCTGGTTTCAGTGCAACAGAACCCTTTTCACCTAAAGCTTTGTCAGAGGCAGGACGAGAACAGATGAGGCAGAGGTGGGAGAGTCTCAGACTGGAGCTCAAAACTAAACTGCAGCTTCTACAAAAAACGCTGGAGCAGGACCAAAGTCAGCAGGTACCATGGGGTTTTGTAAGGATGGTCTTCCTACAGCTGTTAGAACACATCAGGATCCTGTCACTGTTCTTCTGTTTTCAGGTTTTTACCAGAGCTTCTCGAGTTACTACAGCCGGGTCGCTGTTTAAAGGGGACGCCCAAGACGACAAATCCTCTTTGAAGACTCTTTATGACGGCTTCAGACAGACTGTTGAAGATATGACCACTCAGGTTTTGTTTTTCTTTCTTTGTTTCTATATTCAAGAATATCAAAGCAAAACAATTTACAGTATGTAATACGTTCTCCGAAATGTATCTGAAGTTGTTCCTGGTGATCTTACTGTTCTAGAAAATATGTCCTTAGTTGGCTCCATTAGTCCCACAAAGATATATTTTCTGAATAGGTAGTTTAGTTTATTGTTTATTTGTCATATTCAGGTCAACACAAGGTCAACAATGCAATGAAATGCTCAGGCCAAGAAGAACTGTGTCGACACACACACAAAAAATAAAAAATAAAAATAAAAAACAAAGCATGCAACAAAGTGCAAAACAAAGTTCCAAAAGTGAAAAATAAATACATCTACAAGGTCCAAAAAGAATATAGTAAACAACAACATCGTAGAATACAACGATGGTAGTAGGATGAGCAGAAGACCTGTTGTAGACAGACAACATAGAGTACAAACAACTATATACAGCAATAAACCTCAATTAAAATAAAAATAGTGTTATAAATACACTGGTACTATTAGCAACGTGGTCCTATTAGCAACATGGTCCTATTAGCAACATGGTCCTATTAGCAGTGTGGTTCTGTTAACAGTGAGGTTCTTTTAACAACATGGGCTTGTTAGCAGCATGTTGATGATAACAGCTGCAGCAATGGACGATGACTGCCCTCCAGAAGACACAGAACATCCAAAGTTTCCCACAGTACCGAACTGTTCCATAGAATTCGGTCCATGCAGGCAGATGGAGGATGATGGAGACGGCCGCTGTGACAGGCCAGAGCCTGAGCTCAAGGATGGAAGGTTGCCAGGAACTGAACCACAATGGCAGCGTGGCAAGGCAGTGACACACAAAAACCCACGCAGTGCGTCGCGGTCATCCCCGCACGGCGTGGGTGTGCAGTGGAGGTGCAAAAAGTCAAAACAAAAACAACAGGAACAAAAAAAAAGGAGCGAGTTGAAGTGGAGTTCTCTTCAGTGCTGCCATACTACGGCGCACGTGACGTGATCTCTCAATGAATCTGGGTGTAACAAACATTTCCATGGTTTATTGACAGAATTCTTACCCTGAGTTGAAATCAGAAATCCACTTGACCTGACAGATATTTTCCTATGTTTCTGCTGAATCAGTTCATTTATTTCTTATATGAACTGCGCTCTCTTGTGTAGAACTTTGAATCTCTTTATTTTATTACAAGGTCCAGACGTAGTAAATGAAATAAATACCTGTAGATTTATCTTGAGTCAGGATTACTTTTAAATTTTGACTGAAGTGGTGTCTAACTTACATCTATAAAAGTCAACTTTCTTCAACCCAGAATCTTTTTGTAGAGTCAAAGCTCTTACAAGGCATGTGTGTGTTTTACATGTCAACATAACATGCACGATGCAAACTATTGGAAACTCTTCTGATGTTCTGAGTTTTGTCCACAGCCTGGTGTAGGAGGTGAAACCCAGGCAGCTCAAATGGAGCAGCAGCTCTACACAGCCGTCTCGTCCACGTCCTCTTGGCTTGATGGTGTCGAGAACAACATCCTGTCCGGCTCAGTGCTCCCTGAAAACACAGAAACCCAGCTACAAAATCAAGAGGTGAATATGGGTTTAATTTTTTAACTTTTATTACTGTGATTTCTGGACTATTGAGCACACCTGAACATAAGCGGCACCCACTAAATTTGAATATAAAAAAAAAATTGTACATTAGTCCCTCGATACTTTGCAGTTCGACTTTCGTGGACTCACTGTATCGCAGGTTTTCAGTGTAAGATTGTACACAACACACGATAGGTTGATTGATGGAAGGTGACCAACCAGTGCTGAGGGGCGGACTCGCCATCAAGAGCACTGGGACATTTCCTGGTGGCCTGGCCCGCTCAGTGATCACCGAAGGGCTGGACTAAGACAGACCCCCCCCCCCCGCTTTCCTTTTCTGAGGCTGCAGCTTCATTATTTCTTATGTGAATTGTACTCGTGATTTCTTTTTTGCTCATTTCTGCTTCTTTCAGTCTAACTGGGCAAACATGCATTCTTTCTGCTTTCTTCTGCTAATTTAGGCTTGTTCTTTCATTTCAGCTACATTTCATGTTTTAGCTAATTCCAGCTGTTTCTCAGGAGGTTCTTCTGCAATAGGCATTCACACTGCATTTTCACAGGAAATGACATTTCTCTAGTTTTCTTTGATTGTGAATCTGTTAAAATATTTTATTTTTTACAAAGTAATTTATTCCCTTGTTTAGAGTTCTGAATTATTTGAAAATCAAATGCACAAAGATCATCAACTCTTCTCTTTAAACGTTTGTTTAAATTTGCACGTGTAGTTTTTGAAGCCGTTCTGTTTTGTTCCGATCTTCTCTGCAGAACCTGGAGAACGACGTGAAGCACGTGGCTGAGGAGGTGAAGCTCAGCCAGGCTGTGCTCGCTGGCTCTTCAGGGTTTAAAGATGAAGACCGAGTCCTGCTGGAGGACAATCTGGACTGTCTGAAAGGGAGACTATCAACTCTTGGAGGAGCTCTGGGTCAACGGCTTGACCACATGAGGACCAGAGCACACGAACTCACAGGCTACCAGGTTAGCCTTTAGTTTGTGAAGTAAACCCCACTGTTGGCTCATTATTCCCCCTGGAGCCAAACTCAAATAACTTTTTTCAATCCTTCACAATAATAATTTCAAACCCATTCCCACCCAACTGCGGTGGTAGTAACTAAAAGTAATTTACAAACCGTACTCGTAACTGATCTTGCAATACTGCAAGATAATTGGAAAAATGTTATTTCAGACTTTAACTGAAACAGCTTTAATTCTGTCAATATAAAACTATTTTAGTCTAAAACTCTGGTTTTCAGGTGGGAGGGAATGCACATTCCTTCGAGGATTGCTGTTTTTAATGGTTATTTTCTTTCTAACTCAGACTGACTTGCAGCTACTCCACACTGATTTAATTGAGACCAAATGCCAGATTCTTCAATCCTTAGCTGCAGCGATGGATAAACCTGTGTCAAAACAACTTGAGGTAACGCAAACATCACGCTAAACATGCGCACACTCACATGAACACGTATGATTCGCTGATGTCGTTCTCTTGTCTCAGGTCGTTTCCAGTGCCGAGGAGAGCTTGAAAGACTTTGAACAGAGAATCACGGAGCTCAAAGCCAGAGGAGCGGCACTACAGGCCGATCAGATATCAACAAACAAAATGCTAAAACTCCAGGTAGCACATGGTGTGGGCTGAACGTCAAGATGTGCAGTCTCTTCTTCTGTTTGTGTTTTTGTCACATTCACACAATTCTGGTCATCAAACAAATGTGAATATTACACAAAGATCACCTGAATAAATACAAAATGTAGTTATTTCATTTGTTAAAGGAGAAAACTATCCAAACCAACTTGTAAATGGCAAATGGACTTTACTTCTATAGTGCATTTCTATCTAATCAAGCAACTCAAAACTCTTTACAACACAATCCGTGCCCTCATTTACCTCCAACACACACAGCCATACAGCACTCTACTACACACACATTCATACAGCACTCTACTACACACACATTCATATTTCACTCTACTACACACATTCATACAACACTCTACTATACAGACACATTCATACAGCTCTCTACTACACACATTCATACAGCACTCTACTATACAGACACATTCATACAACACTCTACTATACAGACACATTCATACAGCACTCTACTACACACATTCATACAGCACTCTACTATACAGACACATTCATACAGCACTCTACTACACAAACACATTCATACAACATTCTACTACACACATTCATATAAAACTCTACTGCACACATTCATACAACACTCTACTACATCTCTACAAAGATAATTTGAATCAGTAGAGACTAATCAGAACTTTATCACATTCATACACTGATGGGATACACATCAGAGACAATGAGGGGTTCCGTGTCTTGCCCAGAGACACTTCAACATTTGACTGCTAATGGAATCGAACCCCCAACTCTCCCATTGGAGGACGACGCTCTAACCACTCTTCCACAGCTGCCCCTTGTGATAAAGTAATTGCAACCTAAACATAATAACTGAGTTTTCACCTGGCCTTAGAGAAAGCATCCCCTGACCATCACAATACCACCACCATGTTAGACTGCTGGTATGATGTCAGTTTTCTGAAACGCTGTTCATTTTACACAAGATGTAACGGGGCGCACACCTTTCAAAAAAGTCTTGGGGATCATCAAGGTGTGTTTTGGCAAATGTGTTGCCTCTGTCTTGTTTGTTTGGTTCCGCTGTGATTTTTGGACATGGAACTCTCCCATGGAGGCCATTTTTGACCTTTGTCAGGTTTTTTTTTTTTTAACTCATGATCTCTGACCTGAACTGAGGTGAGTGAGGCTTGCAGGGCTTTAGATGTTCTGGGCTCTTTTGTAACCCCCTGGATGAGTTATTGATGTTCTTGAAATAACTTTGGTCCACTGGACACTTATGGGAAGGTTCTCCACTGTTCCATTTGTGGACAATGGCTCTTCTTAAGTGATCTCTAGATTCTACAGGCTTGCTAATAATCAGGCTTGGTTGTGGTGACTCACCTTTCATAAACAAAAATAAAATAAAATAAAAAGTTATTTCATGATTTAAAAATAGGGCCATTTATTTTTAACACACCTGTTGATAGCGGGACATATTCTGATATAGTCTCCATCCATTTATCTGTAAACTTTCTCTTGTCTCACCCATAACTTCTTGCCAGGTCTCTCTTGTAAATGAGTCCCCAAGGCTCAATGAGATTAACCTGCCTAAATAAATGTTGAATGAAAAAAAAAAACTTCTGATCCACTCAAGCTGATTTAAGGTACTTCATACACATATACATCATTACTAGAGTGCCACGTACACTCTTCATCACCCCCAGCTTCAAGGTCACAAATCAAGGTCAAATGTTATACAAGGTCTTTGCTTGTCCAGGCCATTGCTATAGACCACTGTATACGGTAATAGTTAGTTGACGAGTTTAAAATGTGTCATACTTTGGTTCATGCAGGACCATCTTTGAACAGCTCCATTAATAAATTAAATAATTTTAAAGCTCCATTTTGTATTTATTCAGGTTATCTTTGTTTGAAGTTAGAGGGTTTTATCTGATCTGATGCATTTAGGTGTGACAAACAATAAAAACCTGAAGACATCTCTAAGGGAAGAAACAATTTTTCAAAACACTGTAACGGTGCTCGGCACGTCTTCCCAGGACTCCTACGAGGAGTTAATGATGATGGTGGGCTCTAGACGCAGTGGGCTGAACCAGAGCTTGGCTCTGAAGGAGCAGTATGAACGGGCTCTACAGGACCTGAGAGACCTGGTCGACACAGCCAAAGACAAAACATCTGCCGACCAAAGACTTGTCGTCAGCTCTATGGAGGAAGTTCAAAATCACCTTGACAAACATAAGGTACTGTCAACCTGTATTTATAATCAGCAACATTAAGTTCTGGATCCCCTATGAGTAATACTCGAGCAAGAAACATTAAAAGAAAACAGACTTGATCTTTATCAACTGCTCCCAAAGGCAAAAAGGCAGTTTTATGTGTTTACCCTTGTCTTATGTCATGAACCACAAGATGGGTTTTGATTTAAGTCTCAGAAATTAATCATCACATCTAGTCAGTCAGAGAGTCTTTATTGTCATTCGCACCACATGTGGTACATGTGATGAAATGAAATTATGTTCACAGGGTCCCAGTTACATTTAACAATAAAATGCAAAAGAAAACATTACTAAGATCTAAGATGTGAACTAAGAAAAACACCAAATAAAAATACACGAAGCACTAACATCATAGAATAACATTACTCCGAACAGCAGCACGAACATGAGTTTGTATGAGCAGATGAACACAGCAACATGAAACAGATCAGCAACATGATTATTGAGTCAACCACATTCAAGATGGC
>JAVCKU010000004.1:2473522-2485459 GCA_032273985.1 Hypsolebias coamazonicus
TATATCTATTTATATATCTCTCTCTGTATATCTATATCTCTCTATATATCTATCTATCTATCTATCTTTCTATCTCTCTCTCTCTCTCTCTATCTATCTATCTATCTCTCTCTCTCTCTCTCTCTCTCTCTCTCGCTCTCTCTCTCAACTAAAATGCATGTTTTAACCACTTAAAATATTCACCTTTATTTACAAACAGCAAAAGTCATAGCACCTATCTTCTTAGTGAGCTCAATGTTTTTGAATGACTAAATTAACATAAAGTTAGCAGAAATAGTTAGACTGCAAATAACAAACAGGAGAACAAATTAATGTAAATGCTAAATTCATAATTTAAAGAATAAGGAAAAAAATACCCAGCTGCTTTAAATCTGACATTTTATTTACAGGAGTCTCAAATCACTGGCTAGAGTATAATACTGTATAAAAAATATAAAGCTTAGTTATCTTTTCTCTGTTTACAAGCACATATATGTACATTGGCGCAAGTGTGGGCGTCTAGGGGGCGAAGCTTTTCTGTTTGTGCACAAAAAAAGAATTTTAAGTACATGTATAGAAAAACTGGGAACCGCTACTCCACTGCAACAATTAAACTCTGAGAAGGAGTTGAGGTTAAAATTTTTGATGTTGATTTCTCTTTTTGAACCACGCAGCACTTCATCAGTCAGAGAGAGGAGTTTGAGACCGCCAGAGATGGTATTTTAGTGTGGCTGACAGAAATGGACCTTCAGCTTACCAACATCGAGCATTTCTCTGAGTGTGACATTCAAGCCAAGATCAAACAACTCAGGGTAAGTTTGTCAAGGTCTGACACCCGAACAGACGTCATGGCACATACGAACCGACCAACTTGGATATCTGCTTTAGTGCTGTGTTAAACAAAACTACGATCTTGCGACCCCCAGTCGTTTCAGCAGGAGATTTCTCTGACGACAGCCAAGATCGAGCACATATTCCACCAGGGCGAGGCGCTGATAGAGAAGAGCGAACCCATGGATGCTGCTGTTATAGAGGAAGAGCTGGAGGAACTTCAGCGTTACTGTCAGGAAGTGTTCGGTCGAGTCGAGCGCTACTACAAAAAACTCATCCGCCTTCCGGTAAGAACCGAGATGAAGGGAAACATGAAGGTTTACCGTAATTTTCAGATTATTGAGCGCACCCACATGTAACTGGTGCCCACTAAATTTATAAAAAATTATTTTGTACATAGCAATAAAGGGCGCGTGTGTCTATAAGCCCCAGGTATCGATGTTGTAACATGAGATAGTTACACAGAAAGATTTTTTTTAACTTTTAACTAAATATGTACCAATAACATACACAAATACATACAGTAAAAGTTTTTTTTTAATTTTTTTCTGAACAGTGCCGGTAACACAGCCGGTTAAAAAATAAAATAAAATGCAGTACCTTACCAGGAAGATATTCTCATCTTCTTCCTGCGCTGCTGTCAGGATCCACCGGCAGACTTGAGCAAAAGTTGCTCTGCACATGCAGGGGACACCCCCCCCAGCGCGCGCTCCCCGTTCTCTCTTCCCCTCTCAGTTTCATTGGTCTGAGTAATTTTTTTAACCTTTATTTATACAGGTTGGCTCATTGAGTCATGAGAACCCATCCCCAAGAGGGATGTATATTGGGCAGTTATGTGAGCGCCCGGGTCTCCATCCATCCATGCATCCATCCATCATCTTCCTCGTGTTCTGAAGTCAGGTCTCGGTGCAGCATCTTGAACAGGGAGGTCCAGACATCTCTCTCCACAGCCTCTTCCAGCTCTTCTGGAAGGACTCCAAGGTGTTCCCAGACCAACAGAGAGACTAGTCTCTCCAGCATGTCCTGGATCTTCTCTGGGGTCTCCTCCCACTTGGACATGACTGAAACACCTCCCTAGGGAGGTGCCATGGGGACATCTTTACCAGATGCCCAAACCACCTCAACTGGCTCCTCTGGATGTGGAGGAGCAGCAGTTAGTCTCTCCTGATAACTGAACTTCTCACCTTATCTTTAAGGGAGAGTCCAGCTACTCTGCAGAGGAAACTCATTTCAACCTCCTGTATCCATGATCTCATTCTTTCAGGCTCTACCAGAGTTCATGACCATAAATGAGGGTAGGAACGTAGACTGACCAGTAAACCGAGAGCTTTGTCTTACAGCTCAGCTCTCTCTTCACCACAATGAATCGGCACAGAGTCCACAATACTGCAGATGCTGCACCAATCCGTCTGTCAATCTCACGCTCCATTCTTCCTTCACTCGTGAACAAAACCCACTTGAACTCCTTCACTTGAGGCAGTACCTCACCCTCGCCCAGGTGTGACGAGGTTAAATGTTTTTCTGGCGTGAAGCTCATTAGCACGTCAAAAAAACAAATCCATAAATTAGCTGCAGCGTTGTATAAGCCACAGTGTTCAAAGCCTGTGAAAAAAGTAGCTGCTTATAGTCCAGAAATTACGGTAGTTTTTATTCTTGTTTTTAGTCGCATTTGGCTTTTCTTTGAAGGTTTTACTAAACAATCCTTTTCAGCTTGCAGACGATGATACTGAAGTGTCGTTCTCTGATCGTGAGCTTGATCTGGACGAGCCTGGAGATTTGTCCAGCCTGCCGTGGAATGAGCGTTTGGGGGACGGTTTATTGTCTCCTCTGCCCTCCTCTGGTCGTTCGGCCTCCCTGGCCGTGCAGCTCCGCGCTGAGCGCTCCGGCAGGGACACACCTGCCAGCGTGGACTCCATCCCCCTGGAGTGGGACCATGACTACGACCTGAGCCGGGGTCTCGAGAGCGCCAGCAGAGCCCTCCGAGAGCAGCAGAGTCAGGAGGGGGACTTCCTCCAGCGCCCCGCCTCAGACTTGTCAGGTTAGTTGTCGCCCGCATCCAGCGTTTCTCCTAGAGACAGTTTGTCAAACTCACAATATAAAAAGATTTAAACCTACCTGGCAATAGTTAGTTTAGTGTTACCAAAATAGAATAAAATTAAATGTAACCAAAGTTCAGTTTTTGATAGGGTTGAGAGAATATTGGCTGTTCTGTATGTGTTTTTAGTTTGGTATTTCCACTTTATTTTAGCTAGTTTAGTTCTCCTCTTAAAAGTTTTGAACTGTAAATGTGTAAATGTACAGTTCAACTCCAAACCTGAACGGTCTGAACACGCTGTACGTGCACCCCGACTGTGTGCGATCCAACACGTTCACTTCAAACAAACGACGACTGAGCGGCTCTGCTGTACGTTTATTGCTCAACAAACATCCGCACAATTTACTTGTTTAAATTAGCAACAGTCAAAAATATATTTTCACAATCATAACGGTTAACATGCAGAAATATTTGTTCTAAGAAAAATACCCCTAATAATAAAAATAATAATGTAAAATGATTCAGTTTGGCCTAAGGACAAGATGTACTGATTGCGTAACTTCTAAGACAATAATTCAACAACCAAACTAGATAAAAATAATTTGCTCTGCATGACTGCGCCTCAGAGTTTTCCCTCATGGATCAACTCACACCACTGCCCTCACCGCTACAAGCTATTAAAAAGACCCAACTACTTCAACAAGTATTTGTTTATTTTATCTGTGAAAGCTGCAGCAGGTCAGTGGCGACGCAGAGCTCCTGTCCTTCATATCCACTCTGTGTTAAATGACCTGCTGATGAGATGTTGTCTAGCTCTAAGCAAAGGCATGAGACATGCTTGATTTTTTTATTTTTAATGTTATTTGCTGACATCTTACCTCCATCTGTTTTTGCATCCAAGCACTGCACTGGAGTTGTGTTAATCTTTAAAATAAATAGTTTTCATTTTCAACCAATATCCTGAAGGTTCAACTTACAAAACTAAAATGTTTTGTGACAACAAAGCCATCATGTTGTCTTGTCAGCACAATCAAACAGATCTGGAATATATTTGTCAAATGTTTCCAGTAACTTTTCACTTTAAAAATCAAATCAGTATTTTATTCTTTTTGGATGCATCTAAATAAATAATAATAAACAAACAAATCTAGCATTCGTCTACAGTTGTAGAGAACAATTTCTTCCCGATCCTTCTCTTAAAAACAGACATTAAGAAAATAAAGTGATGCTTAAACACACAGATATATCAAAACATCATGCAAATATGTCACAATCATCATCGGCTGTTGAAGGCTGTTTATAATGTTTTGGTCTATTGCCCAGCCCAAACGTGAACATTTATGAAGATGGAAAATGAAACGAGAGCTTGAAGTTCTGGATAAAATGAAAGACAAGAATGTAAAGAAAAAGATGAAACGCAGTCTTTAGGCTGCTTCAAATGCAGAACAATGCAAGAAAGTTGTGAACAGACTGAAAAACTCACAAATGTCCCCGTAACTCTTGTTGTGTCACTCTCCATCTACATGACAATGAAAACATCTGTTTTACTCAGCGTGTGAAGCCGTTCTGAATGTGTGTACTGTACGATGTTTCTTCCAGATGTAGTGATCCCAGAGAGCCCCGAGGCCTATGTTAAACTAACAGAACAAACACTGAGGTCTTCTACTGGTAGGCAACAGCAGACCAAAATAACAAGCGCGCTCCAGCGACGCCACACTGGCTTGGTTGATTTGTGTTCGTTTCTCTTGTGCACTTCACGCTGCGATCGGCAACAACACTTTCTAACACCGAGGGAAAGGATGAATTCCATTTCCCCGATAAGTTCCTGCTTCAGTGCTGGGCTCTAATAAAAACAGAGATGGAATTCAACCGAGACCTTCTTTTCTAACTTGCTTCCTTACTTTTATTTGACTCACAGTTTGCTGTGCAGCTAACATGTTTGGGTTCTTTTCATGTGAACTCTTTTTGTTTGTTTGTGAAAAGCATGTTCTTTTTATCACAGCAAGTCTAGATTCTAACCCAAGGGATTGCAGATTTGTTATTGCTGTTCGTAGAGCGTTCCCTCTGAGACAAAAATGGCGTTCAATGTGACCCGGGCTTGGGCTCGGTGTGATTTCTCAAACTGGAAAAGACACAAGTGACAAAACCAATCTGCACCCCTGTCCTCCTCATCTTTTGCTCTCCTTGTTTTGTGTTTCTCTGTCTAAACAGGTCCAACTTCTAGCTCCTCTTGGATTTTAACTCTAGTTCAGTCAAGCGTTGTGTTTTGAACATTTCATTCTGCTCTCCCGCCATGATTGTTTGATGTTGTGCCAACAGGAGAGACCGCCTCTGCAGATTCTCACGTCCATCCTTTTGACATCAGTCGTTCTCACCTCCAACAACTGGACACGAGCTGCAGCCGCACTCCCACAAGTTCGGACGTGGATGCTTCATATATGGGCTATGTATGGGTCTTACTTACAGATAAATAACTACAGCAGGTCTATGCCAATTTTTTTTAGCATGAAACCATGTTTTTCAATCATTTTTTGCTGTTTGTTTACATAAATCTGTCTCTTGAATGTCAGTTTTTGACCAACATCTGTGTAACTTTCACCTTTTAGGCAGTGTAGTGGTTCAGCTACATTTAAACTTGCAATGATTAAATAAACAAATGACTGACTTCTGTGATGACAGCAAAAGTTAGGGTTTATTGTAAAAAAACAGCTTGCAAATTGGACCGAACAGCTGGACACCCAAGATCTCTAAAAAGACACACACACACACCCCCACCCCCTCACTTAAACTAGCTCTTATCTCATTTATACCCTCTATGTGCATCAGAGGATTGCATAAACACAAGCTTGTTGTTTCAAAGTTGTCAAGCAGACCCCATCTCTGGTCGTACACTCAGACTTCTGACAACTGGTTCTTCCCATAATATCAACACACATTACTCCCTTTCCTGTAAGATAAGGCCAGTTTGACCCAAAAACACCCCCGTATTTGGTAACACTCTGCATCCTTGTTGAGCTTTCTGAAAAAAACAACTTTTCTACTTCAATCCTCCCTGTTTGAGGAAATTCCTCAAAGAAACAAATGCCATGAAAGTTTCTGATATACTTAGTGATGCATGAACACACGTGAGATTAAATGAACTTTATACATGATTTTATGTTGTGCACTACACTGTAAAACATTGTATAAAATATGTACATTTTACAGGTCCAGCTTCTCTTGGATTGTAACTAGTTCAGTCAAGTGGTTTGAATATTTAATTCTGCTCTCCCAACATGATTGTTTGATGTTGTGCTAACAGGAGAGGCCACCTCTGCAGATTCTCATATCTGTTATATCATCTAAAACCCATGATCTCACGTTTAAAAAAAAAAAAAGCTATCACGCATTCGTTTCATCTGATTCTTGCTTCCTGAGGAGCTGAAAAAACCTGTTGCTGTCAAATACAGGAAAAATGTCTCCTCAGAATTACACTCTTCAAACTAGCTTCTGCCATTTCAACCAGGAAGCAAGGGTGCCAGCCAAATGAAAGACTGTTCAACTCTTTGTGATTATGTATTACATTCAATACTGCACTGAAATCACACACTGAGATGAAAAATGTCGTATAACACTGGTTACCTGAAAATCAGTGAGTAAAAAGAGAACTAGTGAGTTCCTATATGGATGTCATGTGAAAGTCATTAGTATAATGGTTATAATAGTAATGTCTAACAAATAGTTAATGTTATAACAACTGCCTACCCAACCCAATTTGCATTTGTTTTTCCTTCTGTAGTTGCGATTGCTGGGTGAGTGTCGCGGCAGCATCGACACAGTCAAGCGGGTGGGCTCTGAGCTGAAGGAGGAAGAGGATACTGTATCAGGACTGGCCGATCCTAGCAGCTCAGAGTCCCAGACGTCAGGTAACAACACATCAAAGGCTGTCCTGCACTGATTCATTAACCAGTGCTAGATATTTAAATAAAAGCCCACAAAATGTTTATGTCTGGTTCATAGTTGGATTTTGTGGCTTCCTTAGAACAGGTTATAACAGTTTAGTGAGGTTTGCAAACCTTGCTCACACAAGCTATGTAACACACACACAAAAGTATATCCTTGGCTTGTTACTGATTAAAGGAAAGGGTAATCTTAACTATGATTTAATTATTTTTAACTTCTTGCCTTCCAGGTGTGATTGAGCGCTGGGAGCTCCTGCAGGCTCAGGACCTCAGTAAAGAGATACGCACAAAGGAGAGCGAGCAGCAGTGGCAGCAGCTGAACTCTGACCTGAACAACATCTGGACTTGGTTAGGAGAGACAGAGGAAGATCTGGGGCAGCAGCAGAGCCTGGACGTCAGCACGGACATCCAGACCATTGAGCTTCGCATTAAGAAACTTAAGGTTAATGTTGTTGTATAGATTACAGTAAAGTTCAAAGATGGTATTCTGCAAACCTTTTTTCACTATTCTTTACAAACCCTGTAGTGGGTTGTGTGTGAAAATCCCAGTAGATCAGCAGATTCTGAAACACTCAGTAAATGGACTGTACTGTGCTTATACAGCTCCTTTCTATCTAATCAAGATACTTGAAGCTCTTTACAACACAATCTGTGCCTCATTTACCTCCACACACACACATCCGTACAGCACTCTACTACATCTCTACAAAGAAAATCTAAACAAATCAGTTTATACAGACCTTTGAATCACATCCGTACACCGATGGGACACATCGAAGGCAGTGAAGTGTTCAGTGTCTTGCCCAAAGATACTTGGACATGTCGACTGGAGAAATCAAATCTCTCACTCTGTGATTGGAGGACAACTGCTACAACCTAATGGTGGCCTTAGCCACCACTGGTCACCGCCTGGCTCTGCCATTGCACCTGGTTGTGGATAAAATGGCTCCTCCTCTCCAGGATCCATCACTCTGCGCTGCCTCAGACAAGAAAAATAAAAGTATTTCTGTTCTTCTACACAGTGCAACTCCTATCACTTTAAAATCTTGAACCAAAAACATTAGTTTATTTGCATTTCCTGTTTAATTCCAGTCTGGAAAAACACTCATCTCAAAAACTACAAACATCCATTATTCGCATGTCTCAGTGATGGTGCACATCGACTGCTTCTTGTTATATAAATCATCTGTTGGCAAATCCGGCTTTGCTTTGGCCTTTTTCATCCTGCCAGCTAGAGTTTGTTTTTCTGACTCTTAAAAAAAAAAAACCTACAAAACTAGCATTTGGCATTTGTTTTGATTTTTCTGTTATTTTAGTTAATATTAATGTTAATAGTTACCGGATAATATTAACTTAAAAGGATGCATTAAATTGTGAGATATTTGATTCCCTAATTACAGCTTTACTGCTTTACACACATCAGCTTTGCATTGCTTCTCCCTTTGTTTTGTCTAGTCAGATTTCATGAACTCTTGTTTATTAATTAATTAATTTATTTATTTTGACTGTTTGCAGGAATTGCAGAAAGCATATGACAAGCGCAAAGCCATTGCACTTTCCATCAACTTGTGCAGTGCTGAGTTTCTGCAGTCGGATGGAGAAGACACCAGACAGCTGCAGCCCAGACTGAAAGACATGAATAACCTCTGGGACAAGCTGGGCAGCTCTTTGGAGAAGTGGAGGTCTTCATTACAGGAAGCTCTCATGCAGTGCCAAGTGAGTCTTTATCCTTACATTGTGAAATAAATATATATAAACAGGTATATATAAATGAGAGCTGAATTTTAATTTCCCTTTTGAACAGGAGTTTCATGAAATGAGTCACGGTCTGCTGCTCTGGTTGGAAAACATTGACCGTAGAAGGAACGAGGTGGTTCCCATCGATCCGATCCAAGACACTGCTACTCTCCATGAGCATCATAAGACGCTGACGGTATCCAATTAGTCACATTCTTATTGTTAAAACAAATCAGTCTTTGTCTTAAAGTTTTATAGAAAAGTGGATACTGTAAGAGAATAACACATAAGGTTTTACCCTGATGCATGCTATTTTACTGTTCTTTTACTTTATTTTTTTTTTTGTAACAGCAAATCCGGCAGGAGTTGTTGGACTCTCAGCTTAAAGTGGCCTCACTACAGGACATGTCCCTCCAGCTGCTCGTCAGCTCTCAGGGCAGTGACTGCCTGGAGGCCAAAGAGAAGGTTCACGTCATCGGGAACCGCCTCAAACTGCTGCTAAAAGAAGTGACCCGAGACCTGCGAGAGCTGGCTAAAGTTCTGGACATCACGAGCAGTCAACAGGTGGAGTCTTTGCCCTTCCATGTCCCCCCCACTGTTAACATGTACAGTCCTGATTGAGGCTGAATAAAATGATCAAAAATTATTTATTTTTAGACGTTCATCTGCAGCTGACTGCCTTTTGGAGTCAACCCAAATCAAGATGGCTGCCACAGATAACTGACCTTACAAAACACAAAAATGGCTGCAACTCAGTCACATGTTCAGATATTGAGCTTTGGTGCAGAAGTAGCTGAAACATATTTACAAACTGACAGAATGCACAAGACCTTCGTTTAAAATGTTGCTCTTAACTATTCTGTTAGAAGTCAACTGTCTGTTATGAAAACTTCTCATGAACCACTGGATGGAATGAACTTTCAGAAAATCATCACAAGATGTTGCATCTTCAGCTGCATAACTTTTAGAACCAGTCCAGTTTAAAATGGCCACCACAGCTAACCAGCATTAGCCAACACAAAAAATAACTGTTAATTGTTCAGTAATGCGCTCAGGTTTGTTGTGGTAGTAGCTTAGAGCCATCTCCAACACAGCGTGGCGTTATGGTCAACATTTGATTAAAACCGTAACAGCTGTGTCATTTCTCATCCATAACAAAGATTTGGTCTAAAACTGTTGCATCACATCCAGCGTGTCATATTTTTACATTTTGTACATTTTTAATTTCTTTATGCCAAAGAGACGTAGCACTAAGCATTCCTGCAAACCTTCAGTACATTTTTGGGTCTACCGGGTCTGTCTGGCATCTTCTCCTGCCACCTGATCCAACTCAGCACCACGTGGCGGCCATGTTTGAGTGAATGTTTTTGTCTTCAGGATCTGTCTTCTTGGTCGTCTGCTGATGAGCTGGACACGTCTGGTTCTCTCAGTCCGGTGTCAGGAAGGAGTACGCCGAGTCGCCAGCGATCGGTAATGTTTGATTCTGCTCGTGAGAAGTTTATTGACCGCTCTAAGCTTTGTGCAGTAACACCTGCCCTGAAAGCCCCGTTGACCTCCAGAACCACCCCCTTCATTCTGATCATTTTAAACTTTTCCATCCCCTCTCACAGACATGAGCCCAACTGGACTCTGAACTTTTCTCCCACCGTCTTGCATGTTTATTCCCAGATGAACTGGGATTTTATTTTTTATTTTTTTTGGTTTGTTTTCCATCCTGTTCTTAGACTTCTCTTCCTGCTCCTCTAATTTATTGAAACTTGAACCTTTTTCCTAATTGAGATTTTGCTCTGATTTCTCCCCTTTCCTCTCTATACTATTGTTGTTGGGAATTCTGGCAGTAATGGAACTGATAAACCTATAAAAAACATTTTATGATTGCTAACCACCATGCTATATTAGTTTTGTATTATCAATCAACAACAATGAGATTGCAGAATTCTGTTAGAATTGATCCGATCAGTGTCGGGAAGCATTTTGTTTTTACTAAAAATCTTTGTTAGCAGTTGAGTCCATGCCTGATTTGTAGTTTTCTATCTGCAGTTGTGTCACTGAACGCCTCACATTTACACTTTGAAACGCCAGATTCCCTTTTATGAAAAATCTGTCACCTTCATGTGTTTTTGTTTGTTTTTGCTGCTCTTCTCTCATTTTTGGGTTGTCTTTTCATCAGTAGCTTTGTGTTGATTTGCCTGGACTGAAACATACTTTCTTTCTTTCACCCCTCCCTCCCCACCACCTGTTCATTGCAAACAGCAACGGGGCAAATGTAGTCTGTCACAGCCTGGACCGTCTGTGAGCAGTCCACACCTCAGGTACATTTCTGTTGGTTTCTAGCACACCCAGAAGATAATGGAACTCAGCCCATGATGTACTTGTGAAGATTAATGCAGATTTAAACGACCACGTCCTGTTTCAGTTTGTAGTTTTTGTCAGCAGCTCATGGTGATTCCATCATCTTCTGACGGTCTAGATGCTCTGTGTAGGCTAGGTGATGAGGTGAGCGTCAGACCGTGCAGCCACTGATCCAAGAGTTTCACAAGGAAACGGCCTTCTTTCCCACCGGTGTCCTCGGCTGCTTAACATTGCTAACCAGAGGGCTCTGCTTCCTACTCCACAAACAGTTTTCTAGATCTAACAGCATCGGCTCACTGTCGCTGCACACACACACAGACACACACTCCCCTACTCTCTCCACTTGCCAAGCAAATAAACGTCTGCAATGAACGATGCAAAGGCTGCATTCTCCCCTTCTCTCTGGTGCTATCGCTCCATCTCGTGCGACTTTTCTTTAGCTGCTGCTTCTCACCATCTTCTCCTCATCTGTAAGTGCTGCCTCTGTGCTGTCTGTCAAATGATAAAGAGGTTCTTTAGCAAACGTTAAGGGGTAGCCTGTCTGTAAATCTGATGTTTTGTCTGTTCCGCAGCTGGTTATGGCTTCAGAAACATACAGTCATGGAGAAAGACCGTCCGCCCTTTAAGTCCAGGGTTTTATGGATCCGAACACAATGAAAAAACATTTTCTTTATATCCAACCTCAACTAAACAAAAATACATAACAGATTCATTTCAGTAAATAAGACAAAATATAAGATCTGTGAGTGAAAAACTAAGTCCACCCTTGATACTTTTACAGGATTTAAGAGGTTTCGGACCAGAACCTGAACAAGTATGGCCTCTTGGGAAGGGTTACAAGTTGGGTTTGTGAAGTTTGAATTGAATGACCATGTCCTTTAGGTCAAGGGTTCTCCAACGTTTTGGGTCCAGGGACCACTTACAGCTCAGGGACCCCCTCATAACCCTCGTGTTTATTAATTAATTTTCTTCAATTTGTCTCTTTCATGCAAGTGAAATATTTGTGTAACATAAATATTTAAAACCTGTTCTTTAATGGTGTTAATACAAATTTATACTTTT
>JAVCKU010000004.1:2564552-2575361 GCA_032273985.1 Hypsolebias coamazonicus
TTGACATTTGCCATCTCCACATCATTGCATTCAGTTTTTATTCACAATTTGTTTAGTGTCCCAACTTTTTTGGACTCCAGTTTGTACAAAGACGTGCAAAATCAATCTGCCTTCAGCCAGCAGGTGCAAATACAGACAAATATAAACAAACTAAACAGAAAGCATCATGGGAAATGGACTGACTGACCTTTGCGGTGGGACACTCAACCATCTGAGCCTCGTCCAGACAGATGCGCCACCACTCCACGGCCACCAGAGGACTGGGCACAGCCATGTAGCGCTTCTGGTTGCGAAAGCGTCGCCCATCTTTGCTGTTGCTGTGGGGAATGTCCACGTAGTTGAGCTCCGAGCGAAGAACGTCGTAGGTGGTGATGACCACATCCTGCTCCGCGAGGATCCGGGGCTGGATGAAGCCATGTTTCTTCACACCCTGGTAAACCTGAAAGGAAGAAAGTCAGGCTTTATTTATATAGCACCTGACAAAGTGTTTATAAGATGAAAACAGAAAAACGAGTAGTGCACCGATGTCCCTCACAGCAGAGGGATTAGTTTTTGTGATGAGTTTTTTTTGGCAACCCAATTTTCAAAAGAAACCTTTATTACTTCTACATGCAGCTTCTCTCCAAAATGGACGTCGATG
The DNA here is from genome assembly GCA_032273985.1 of Hypsolebias coamazonicus. Taxonomy (NCBI): domain Eukaryota; kingdom Metazoa; phylum Chordata; class Actinopteri; order Cyprinodontiformes; family Rivulidae; genus Hypsolebias; species Hypsolebias coamazonicus. The sequence goes on from JAVCKU010000004.1 coordinate 2,565,193, forward strand.
CCGCACTCATTTTTTAAGATATTATGCGAGACGCACGGTGGCTCAGTCGGTTGAGCTACCGCCTCTTAGCGAGAAGGTCGCCGGTTCGAATCCCGATTGGGGGCCTTTCTAGGTGGATCTGGCATGTTCTCTCCGTGCATGCGTGAGTTTTCTCTGGGTACTCCAGTTTCCTCCCACAGACTAAAAGCATGCATGTTAGACTGAAGGTAACTCTGAACTGTCCCTAGGTGAGAGAGAGAGAGAATGGTTGCTTGTCTCAGTTGTCTCTATGTGTCCCTGTGATGGACTGGAGACCTGTCCAGGTGTCCACCACCTCTCACACAGTGATAACTGGATAGAAGAACCAGTGACCCCCATGACCCAAAAAGGAAGAAGCAGGTAAAAGATAACGGATGGATGGATGGATGGATGGATGGATGATGGATGGATGGATGGATGGAAGTTATCATGCTCACAACATGCACAGACCGACAGACAGATGGATGATCGGCCTGACGGTTGGATGGAGGACAAAGAGGAGGAAGAAAGGTGGAATGATGCAGCGGCTCTTCCATTTAAAAAAAACAAAGAACGAGTGAAAACCGATAAGACGACATACTGTACCAGCACTCGTAGAGAGGAGGACCGGATGTGCCGGTTGATCTCCTCCACCCACTGGTGGCAGATGGAGCTTGGAGAAATGATGAGCGTGGCGCCCGTGGACACCGGCTTCATAGCCACCAGGCAGTGGGGGCAGTAGAAAGGTGTGGTTTTAAGGCTTTCCTCTTTATAGTTCACGCAGTCGGCGTGCTGCCACAGCTGACAGTTCAGACACTGCACACGAGCCTTAAAGTCAACGATGCCCAGTTCTCCACAAATACACTCAAAGCGATAGTCGGGGGTGTTGAAAGGGACTGAAGAGGCTCTGGTGGGCGTGTCTTCCAGCGAGTCAATCTTTGAGGTTTCTCCTTTGGCTTCAGGTGAATCATGTTGAGGCTCACCTTTATCCTGAGACATCTGTACGGGCGCTGTGGAAGTATCCAGCATGTCTTCTGGCTGCTGGGGAGAGTCGGGCGCAGGGCTCAGGCCTCTCTGGTCCTCTGAGAGGGCGTTCTGCAGAGCTGCTTCTGCCTTCTCCTTTGCCCGTCTCTGAAACATTTTCCTGGGAGTGCTCTCCACACTTTTGAAACTCTAACAGAAGAAAGCACAGATCAATGTTACACAAAGTGAGCGTCGACTATTCAATCCGCCCAGGAAGTTGTGATGTTGAAACTATTAACACCAACTCAACAAATTCAAATTTAAAGAAAATTAGCGCAGACTTGCTATATTGACGAACCACCACAGCCTTTCTACAAACTTGTCCATCTATCTCTGCCTTCCAGAAAGTCAAGCCTGAAAGCTGAAAACGTGTTTGATGTCTAAAGATCACATTTTATTTCCTTAAGTCTCACACAAAAGAGGTGAAAAATTGCTTTTCACTGGTGCAACGCCGTCATTTAACAGGAACTTATCTACTGTAAAGGCTTGAAGTTATTAAACAGCATGGGATAAATGTCTTAAGTGCACAGTTCTATTTGTCCATGAAACCCAAAAAATCCAATCAGCTACTTAGACTACAAGCATGTCTTGAAGACATAAAAATCTGGATGACCCTAAATGTTCAGCTTTCAAACTCAGACAAGACAGAAGTTTTGGTTTTTGGACCTGAGCGAGGTACAAAAAGCAACATGAAAAGACGCTGCATCTAAATAAGTTTTGAAAAGCTAAAATAAATAAATAAATAAATAAAGCCATTTTGACTCAAATTCATCTGATAAACATGACAAAACATTATTCATTCAACCTTTATTTAGGCAGGTTAATCTCATTGAGCCTCGAGGACTCATTTACAAGAGAGACCTGGCTACAAACTTATTATACAAAATCTTTGCCCATTCTGGTGGCACTCCAAACACACGATGGAGGACAGTCTAAGCTCCTCCCACACCAACTTTATGTTCAATGCGCTGGATGCAAAACTGTCATGTTGCTTTTTTTAAATTGCTTATTTGAAGCAGCCATCTTGAAGTGGTTTGGTTCCTAAACTTGCAGAAGGTAAAATTGTTGTACAACTGCTTAACTTGTGGAGTCGACCCCATTCAAGATGGCCACCACAGTCAACTGAACTTAGAGAACTCAAAACCCCTTTAACTCAACAAGTTTTGGAAAGACTGATCTGTGTGGTAGTAGCTGAGCATCATCTTCAAGCACGTCACACTTAAAACTTCATTAACTCTTGGAGTCAACCCTGTCTGTCTCTTATTAATAACGAATAATTAAATGGCTATTAAATGATTTACTTTGATTTAATTATTATTGCAATTTGGAAACATTTACGTGAAACACAAGCAGCCATTTTGGAAATCAATTTGTTCCCACTGTTCCTAAAATTTTAAAAGATTGCAACTTTATTAAAAAAAAAAAAAAAACTGCTACAAAGTAAAGACATTTTAGGGCCTAACAGTAACAAAAATACTCTGAAATCCTGAAGGAACTGATGATTTGTAAAATAAGTCACTTATTCTCACTAATTAATTAATTATAATTAATTAATAATTTTGTTCCACCTCATGTACCACATGTGGTGAAATGACAACACTTGAACTTGAACTTACAGACTTGGACGCTCCTGCTAATGTTTTTTTAGTTTCTTTGTAGTTCTTCCCCAGCTTGAAGGAGCCGGCCAGGCCGCGGCCCTTCACCTGCTGAACCACGCCTTCGCCTACGAGCTTAGCCAGCGTCTTCTTGATGTGACTGCGGTTCTTCAAGAGGTCGTAGCCGTAAGTGGCTCGGATGTAGGTAAACACCGCGTTGACCGAGGCGCCTTTGCCGGATCGCATCTCCTTTATTGCGGTGAGCAGCATAACACGCACGGCTGCAAAACAAGGTGAGATGGAAAAGAAGAAGTTAACCCTTCACCACCTACAAACAAGTCGTTGTCGGCGAAACGCTCACATTGAAAGAGTTGAACTTCAATGACTAACACAGAGTGAGAGGCTTGTGAGAGTGACGTACCTGGGTAAGACACTTTCATTTTTGGCTCAGCTTCAGTTTTACGGTGTTCAGCTGTCTGCCTTTCCAGAGGACGAGGAACAAAGTAGTTCACAGACTGTCCCTGCAAAACCCAGAGATTTTGAGACAAAACGGCTATTTAATATTTCACATGTGGTTAAGGCCTAGTGTTCAGTGTGTTTTAAAATACAACTGCAATTCTTTAAACAGCTGGAATGTTGTGTAAAATGCAAAAAAAATAACGTACAAATCTTATGAAACAATATTTTATTCACACTGGAACATTATCAAAAGTTTGAATTGAGAAACGAACAGATTTTCTGAAAAACTAAATTAATTTTAAATTTGATGGCAACAAAACATCTCAACAAAGATGGGATGGAGGTAAAAGTAAACAGGTCATCATCAGGTCAGTAAGAGGACTGCGTATAAAAAGCATTTTAAAGAGGATTAATCTGTTAGAAGTAAAAATGAGCAGAGGTTCTTGAGTCTGCAAAAACATTTATGGTAATCAAAAAATAGTTAAACTTTCATAATAATGCTCCTCAATGGAAAAAAAAGGACTTTAAAAATCTCATCATCTAAAATCCAACCAAGTTCTGTAAATATGGTTCATCGTGTCATCCACAAACGCTGCTTAAAGCTCTATCAAGCAAACGCCACCACCCAGAACTGCTTCCACCTTCTCCGAGCCAAAGCTCACTTAAACTGAAGTGAGGCCAAAAATAAAAACCTGTTCTGTAGTCGGACAAATCTCAATCTGAACATGTTCCTCGTACTAAAGAGGAGAGGAACCACAAAGCCCGTTATCAGCACACAGCTTAAAAAGCCTGCATCTCTGTTGGTATGTGGGTGCATTACTGCACAACATGCACATCTGGAAAAGCTCCATCAATGTAGAAAATGTTGTGCAGGTTTTAAACATATACTTTCATCCAGACATCTTTTTGAGGAAAGTCCTTGCAGAGGATGCAAAACCACATTCTACGATAAAATATGGGCTTTATGGGTTTTACATTTTACACAACAAGCCAACTTTTCAGAGCTGTGGTTGTAAAATAACAAATGATCCTCATAGGTAAATGGTAAAGAATCAAGTAAAATATCTGAATTAAAAAAAACTACCCCCGCTGCTCCTCACCACAGGCAGCGTGAGGGCGTCCTGCTTTAAGTTCTGACGGGTGTGAAACAAGATGAGCGCCAGAACCTCCACCGTTTTACCGAGTCCCATCTCGTCCGCCAGGATCCCACCGGGCCAGTCCACACCAGCCAGAGGAAACTCTCGAATTAAGCTGAGATAGAAAGCAGAAAACACAGGTGGAAAACCAAATGGTTTAAAATGTAAATGAGAACCCGGATGAATAAAATTCTGCTTTATTGTTTGAACTTTTTGCAAATGAAGTATTTTACAGAAAATACCCCGACTTCTTACCAGCCGGTAAAAGAATTGTAAAACAACTTCTTGCCACACAAAGTAACCAACTCCCTCCAGAGAAAATGCAGCGATTGTTCTGCAAAGAAACAGTAAATTCATAGTTTTCTGTTTGAAACTTTATGCGATCTCTAAATCACAAAAATAAGGCACATTAGTATTTCTTAAAAAAAAATGTGTAGTTGAACGTTTCGCTCTTGTGTCAAAGAGGCAAAAACATCAAGATTCACCAAGATTTTCACGAGTGAGGAAAGTACCTTTGGGTGCGGTGTTCCTGTACTTCTCCCTCCTCAGCATCCAGTTGACCGCCTGGCTCTGATACAGCCGGAGCACCGGAACCAGAGCCTCGTGCTGCACGTCGTACGTCACATCCTGGCTGTCATTCTGGTGCACAAGCCTCACGTGATCATAAAGCTCCTCCACATTTTGCCTCTCCAGGTCAGTGTCGCATTCTTCTTCCTCATCCTCTACAACCTCTGCAGTGAAGACACGACAGTAAAATAAAAAGTCACAAAGGACCGTGAGTGTTGCTGATAATGAGAAGGTCTCAGAAGGTCATAGTTAAGGCACACAGACCTACCAGGAATGATGAAATCATAAAAATATTCCATGACTTTCTGGATCAGATGGTTTGCTTTTTTCAGACGAGCGTTTCCGACACTGAGGAACTCCGACTTCCCGAGTCCGGACTCCAGCAGATAAATTCCCACCTGTCAAACAGAAAACAACATAACAAGCCGTACTTGAATAGACAACTACAGGGATGAAGCAGGACCTGAATAGTGAATGTTGGTAGTTTTTGAGATGAATATTTTTCTGATCTGAAATTGAACAGGGAGTGAAAGTAAACCTAAATGTTTTGGTGCAAGATATTAAAGTGGGTACAAGTTAAATTATGTAAAAGAATAGAGGAAACTTTTTTTTACTATTAGTTTCCTCAAATGATGGGGTGGTAGGTTTACTTATACAGTATATTTATATTTATATGGTGGCACTGTGGTGGCCATCTTGGATTTTGATGAGGCAACCCAATTTTCTATTTTGACCTTTCTAACTAAAAACAGCCACTCACCAAAATGGAAGACGGCATGTTGCTTATTGCTCAAGTTCCCCGTCTCCAAACATGGACAGATGGACATAACTGGTGCGAGTCATTCTGGATTTCGACGTGGCGACCCAGTATCTGATTTTTGACCTTTTGTACGTGTAGATGCAGCGACACACAGAAATGGAAGTCACCTCACTTAGTTTTCAAGTATCAGGCTCACAAAATGCAATGGTGGTGTAGAGGAGAAGTGAACCTGTGAGTGGAAGGTTGCCAGTTCAAATCCCCCTGCTGACCATAACATCAAAATGTGAGTGGAAAAGTTGAAACACCCACACCTGCCTCCACCCTAATTTACCCCACCCTAGGCCCTTAAGCAAAGCCCCTAACCCCATCTGCTCCCCCAGACACTCTGGATGGCAGCTCTCTGCTCCACACAGAGGGCTGTGGTAGCTCAGTGGTCTGTTTGAGTTAGGAAGGACATCCAGTGTGAAAACAATAGTAAAGTTATTGCGCAAGTTCACTCACTGTGACAAAGGGGAAGCTCACACAACATGCACAGACGAATCAAGGTTATTTCCATTCACCCTCCTCGCTCCACGACATCGGACAAAAAGAGCTTTGTAATGTGGCCGTGTGTGTGTGTGTGTGTGTGTGGGGGGGGGGGGGGTACAGTTTTACATGCATTATTTTATTAATATATAAATTTAGCAATGGACAAGTTTTAAAAAGTTTAGTGGTGACTGTGTTTTCTCTATAAGTAACATAAACTGTAAAAAAAAAAAAAGTAAATAAAATAGGGGCAAGTTGATTCCCTTATTGCTCCATTTGTCAAAAAAACCCATTTATGACAACGACATAAACAAACAAATCTGCTGAAGGTGCCACAGCTGTGGAGCTGTCAAACATTCTCATCCTGCCTTATTTCAATGACCATTGTGGGTGACTCGGTAATAAACAACATACCGTACACATCTACAGGTCTCTCTTGTGAATGAGTCCTCATGACTCAATGAGACTAACCTGCAGAAATAAAGATTGAATGAATGTCTCATTAATATCACTGGATATTTTAAGGCTGAGTTAAAAAAGGAACAAATCTGAGTTAAAATCCCAACATTTCTTTAAGACATGCACAACGCCCCTGACCTTTTATGTCAGTGTGTAACTATGATCATCTTATGATGATTGAGCTTTATAGATGTTATTTAAACCTTGAAGATAACATTATTTGGAATCTCGTGGGATATTGTGCAATCAGTGCTTAAAGTACATGTGAAAGACTCTCAGCTACTACCACGCCCAGTTTTGCCTCCATTCCTGTAAAATTTAGAGTTGGTGTTTTTTTTTGGGTGTTAGCTCATGTCAACACCCTGGACTGGGTTGGCACCAAAAACGAATCTGTTGTAAACATCTAATGATTACTTTTTGTAGGTTTTAATAAAGTCTGTCAAGTGGTTCATGAGACATTTTGCTGACAGACGCATAAACACACAGGTTAGACAATTGCTGCCTTTTCACCTTCTGGGATAGATGGCAGCAACTTTTCGCAGCTTAACTTAAATGTTGTTGTTTTTTTCTTGGTACATGTACTAAACAACGCGCGTGCGCACAAACACACACAATTTAAAATCCAATTCCAAACAGTGTACCATAAATGTAAAATATATATTTTATTAAAAACTGAAATCCATAAACTAATCGTTTCTTCATTATGTAAGAAAATGAATGTTTAAATTGAGAAAACGTTCAATTTTGAGGTTTTAGAACATTTGCTCTCATCTGGGTGTCTTTTTTCCAGGGGAGGCCTCAAAGATTTCAGCAAGACGACGCTAAACCACAAACTGCATATGTTACAACTGCATCCGTTACAACTACATCTGTTACAACTGCATCTGTTACAACCTCATCCATTACAACTGCACCTGTTACAACCTCATCTGTCACAACTGCATCTGCTACAACTGCATCCGTTACAACTGCATCTGTTACAACCTCATTTGTTACAACTGCACCTGTTACAACTGCATCTGTTACAACTGCATCTGTTACAACCTCATCTGTTACAACTGCATCTGTTACAACTGCATCTGTTACAACTGCATCCATTACAACTGCATCTGTTACAACTGCACCTGTTACAACCTCATCTGTTACAACTGCATCCATTACAACTGCATGGCTTTGTAGTGGAAGAGTCCCGGAACTCATTGTAAAACATTTGGTGCATCGTCACATGAAAAATCAAGCATAGGAGTGTTGAACACACAGAATCCTCATCAGACCACAATGGGACAACATTCCCTCCAACAGCTGGTTTCCTCAGGTCCTGGACATTTACAAGCTGTTGTCATAAGAAGAGGGGATGTTTCACAGACATAAACATGGCATTGTCCAAACACTTTTGAAGATGTGTTGCAGCCACCAATTTAAAAATACCATTTCCCCTCAAAGTGCTGTTTCGTAATTTAAATATTTGATGTTTACTCTGTTCTGTTGTGAATAAAATATGGTTTTATAAGACTGTCAGATCATTCTTTTTCTTGTTTACATTTTACACAGCGTCCCAACTTTGTTGAAATTGTTTTTAACGCCTCAGAAGAAAAGCTCGTACCTTGACCTCCTGGTTTGTTGTGTGGTGGCAGAGCGTCAGCACGCGCCTCTTCTGCAGCCAGTCCAGGTCTTCCAGTGGGATCCTATAGAGAGTGCACTCTGCTGAAGAGCTGCTGGTGTCAGGCCTCCACTGATGTCCTGAGCTCTCCTCACAGCTGCTGTAACTGATGTGGAGCTGCTCACCCCTCCTGAAGAGCACAAAGACTCTCTGCTCACAGTCTGCTGGAAGCCAAGTCGGCCGGATGTTGAACTCCCCGATGAGAGCCTTCCAGATGTGGGCCAGCGTCGACAATGGCAGCACAGAGAGCGCGAGGGAGGTAGAGGCGCTATCCGTAGAAGCACTGGCAAGTTCTTCTGAAAACTGCACAGAGTGGGAGCAGGCGGCCATGTTCATGTCTTCTGTGGCAGAGAAGAAGGAGCTGCTGGGTGTGGTGTTGACTGAAAGAGCCCCACAGGCTGGAGTTGGGTCATCTTCTTGGTTTTCCTCGTTCTTACGGTCCTCCAGCATGTTCCACTCCAACCTCCTCTTGGCTTCTTCATCCACCCTCACAGGAGGGGCCCTCTTTCGTCTGCTGCTCATTGTGAAAACCTACAGACACACAAAGTTTAATTAAATAAAATATACACACTGCGTTTAATTAAATAAAATATACACACTGCGTTTAATTAAATAAACTATACACACAAAGTGTAATTAAATAAAATATACACACAAAGTTTAATTAAATAAAATATACACACAAAGTTTAAGTAAATAAAATATACACACAAAGTTTAATTAAATAAAATATACACACAAAGTTTAATTAAATAAAATATACAAAGTTTAATTAAATAAAATATACAAAGTTTAATTAAATAAAATATACACATAAAGTTTAAATAAAGTGAACACTTTACATGTTCACTGTGACATTAACAGCATATTTTAAATATTAAACTAATTTGAACAAAGCTTGTTAAAAGGTCCATCTGGCGGTTAGATACAGTAATATATATTAAACTTTTTAAATAAAAGCTGCAAGACAAACAACGCTGCGCAGGAAAAACAGTTTCTGTATTTTACCACCGCTGCTAATACTGTATTCAACATAAACAAGACCGTTTTAGGTTCTGATCCGTTCTTTACACAAACAACTCCGCGCATTTTAACACGTTTAATTAAAAAATACATAAATAAAAAAAGACATACTTACTTTTATAGCCTCGTCCAAAGTGCTCCGGGTATTACAGCACAAAGAGAGAAACAAAAACATCAAAACACAGTTCCATCATCCAAACCGATGTTGTCGTCCGCCATGTTTAAAATACCGGAAATGACATATGGGAAAAGGAATTGTTTCAACATAAAACACGATTTGAAATTATCACAGTAGTTTTTAAGATTTAAATGTAAACTCTGTTTTCTTAAAATAAATAAATAAATAAATAAATGAATAAATTTTAAAAAATCCTAATGCATTATGACATAAAATATTTGAAATTTTCACACAGCTACATCGTGAATTTTGTTATTTACATTTATTTTGTTGTTTTTTTTTCGTTCATTTTATTCTGTTTATTTTTATTATATGACAACAAAAGGTGAAGGTTCACTGTGTCTGTCTATATGTCTTTGAGCAAAATATTCATCCATCCATTTATCTACTTATCCATCCATCCATCCATCCATCCATCCATCCATCCATCCATCCATCCATCCATCCATCCATCCATCCAAACCACTGAACATTGTTTTAATGAAACTTGTAGGAAATAATTACCGTATTTACACTTTTTCCTCTGTAGCTCTGGTGCAATTCTCACGTCACAAATAATATTTGTACAGCAGTTAGTGCATTTCTCAAAACCATTAGTATAAACTGCAAAACCTAGTTGATAACTTGTACAGTCTGTCAGTTATTCAAAATGCATGGTTTATTCCTCAAAGGCAAGTGTTGCTGTCATTGAAATTGTTGGTGACATCTAAATGAAAGCCCTTGTTTATGAACAAGATCTGATTTTTTTTGGCTATAAATTGAAAAAATAAATGGGAGAAAATGATTT
>JAVCKU010000004.1:2643626-2657949 GCA_032273985.1 Hypsolebias coamazonicus
TTTCTTTGTCTCTCTTTCTACTGAAGACACTGGATGACAAAAGGCTCAACTCCAGTTCTCTTCACTGACCCCTCCATTTCTCTTTTCTCTTTAAAATCTGTTTTAACGTCCAAAATCACATTTTTGGATTGTTAAATCAGCTAAGCTGAGAAGTAAGCTACGAGCTAAGCTAACAGGCCGGCCTCGGGGAAAAAAAAACTCCGTCTTGTTGAAGCTCCAAAATTCACGGTTGAAATCTGTGCCTTTGTGTAAAAAGTTGTTTTTCTCTGCAAAAAGAAGCTGAGAACTTGTTCACTGGTTTTTATTAAAAGCTTTATGTGAAAAATGCTAAAGAGCTCAAACCACACCGAGCGTCCGCCATTTTGAGAACCGGAAAACAGGAAGGAGAGACAGCTCATGTTGCTTCAAGGGGCGTCTCTCCCATTTTTTATTTTTTATTTTTTTGGAGACACGCTGCTCACTCCCTCACTATCCATCATTCAGTTCAAACTGCCATCTGGTGGTCGGAAAAAGGTACTACACTCAAAGCAAATTAACCGTTTCTTCTTAAATTTGATAATCGTTACTAATTATTGTCAAATTTCAAACAATATTATCGTTTATCACAATACTTTTTGAGCCAATTAATATCCTATCAAAATGTGTTACTGTGACAGACCTACTAACGTGTGTAGCATCCAGATTTACCTCCTTCAGCTCAGCGTCCTGCATGTGACGTCACGTCTTCTTCAAATGGTTCTGTCTGGAGTCTGATGGAGGTCTCATTTTAATGATGAAGTAAACAATCATGGAAAAAATAAAAATCTAATCTGAGCACCAAGACCTGCAGTGTGAACGCAGCCTTAGATCATCTTGTGTGAAGTTTAGTTGGCTTTAAACGTTCGTCAGTTGTAGCGCTACAGTTTAATAATTCTTGAAAAGCTCCTCGGATGAGAAGCAAAACGTCTTCTGTTACAAATAAAGTCCAGTTGTTTTTGTCTTGAATTATTTTTATTTTTATTTTTTGAATGTCCTGGGTGAATGAGAATCTTCACCAGCGTACCGTGACACGGTTTGTGTGTGTAAATAGTAAGCAGACAGTTTAAAACAAAATATATCCACACTTGCTAACCAGCATTAAATGTTGTTAATGAAGTTAGGATTGTGCACGTTGTATGTGTTGTCTTCTGTGTTCTTTGGGTTTATTAAATGTCTTACAGCCTGACGTTGTGTTGCTGTGACTCTCAGGCAATCCACTCGGTGGCTTGGCACCATGAGGGGAAGCAGTTTGTTTGCAGCCACTCCGATGGGACGCTGACCACGTGGAATGTTCGAGTCCCAGCCAAGCCCGGACAGATTATCACACCACATGGTTCGAGCTGTTTCCTACACTTGGGTTTTGTGTTTGTACGAACAAAGAGACTTAAGTGCAGAAAGTATAGTCCCTTCAAGGAGGGACAAACGTGTAAAATGTACTTCTGTCCAGTGCAGGTTATGTGCTTAATGTTTACTTTGCTCTTTGACCTGCATCAGGAAAACAGCCTAAGGATGGAAGAAAGCCAGAGCCATGTAAGCCTATCCTGAAGGTGGAGTACAAAACTACAAGGGCTGGGTAAGTGTGGTCACAGTGACTTCCTACCAGTCCTGTGTCTCTATCCTGCTCCTTTCCTGTTGTTCTGGAACAAACGGGTCCGTCTTGTTGACTGCAACTTTTCACAGATGGAAACTGGAAAGACACTGCAGTTCTGTAGTTTTGTTCTCAGGTGTAAATCATGCTGTAATTCATATAACTGTAGCTGATGACAAACAAGCTTGTGTCCAAGCACAACCCCAATTCTACAGAGGCTGTGGAGTTGTGTAAATTGTAAATAAAGAGAGAATGCAGGGATTTGCAAATCTCATAAACTCATATTTAATTCACAATGGAACATTTTAAACATGCCCAGCTGACATAATTTAAAAATGATTGTTAAACTAAAATATTGTACTATTTTAAGAAAAAAAACAAATAATAATTTTGACATTGATGGCAGCATCTCATCCAAAAGAATTGTTGGACCAGGGGCAACAAAAGGTTATAAAAGTAAGTGGTATAAATAAGATGTAGCTGCAGGAGCATTTTGCAGTTATTAATGTTATCTGGTCTGTAAGAGGACTTGGTATGAAAAGAGCATTTTAAAGAGGTTAAACCTCTCAAGTAAAGATGGGCAGAGGTTCACCGGTCTGAAAAAAGCTGTCCAAATAATGGAGCTCAAAAAATAAATCAGGAGAAATCGAATATAACTAAGTGTTTCCCCTTGTATAAATAGCACCTTATTGACGTGTTGGATGGATGTTTGAGATTACATCCTTTTTTTAACCATTTTTGGCTTGGTTGCCATCAGACTGGTTCAGTGAGTAGCAAGTGGCCTTCAGGCCTAAAACAATTGATTATTTTTCATTCATTCATTCAGCCTTTATTTAAACAGATAAGTCACATTGAGCCTCGAAGACTCATTTACAAGTGAGATCTGTTTGGACAGACTAAAAAGTAATGAAAGTGACAACATATATAGGATTTGGAGGCAAAAAATCATTTCTAACAGACTCTCATTCCTTGGCCGAAGACAGCTAGCCTGAAATTGAAAAAAAAACCACCCTGCACATAGTGATGCAAACATTCCATAGGGGAGGGGAGATGACAAGGGTGGTGAGCATGTCCAAGGATACTCCAGACGCACTGTAGGAATTCTGATAAGAATGGTATAATCAGCCAGTTCCCTCTGGTGAGATCCATAAATGCACTCGGGGGTGCCGAGGCCAACCTAGGACAGTGCCAGAGAGAATCTAAGAGTCCTGAAATGATGACACAATGTTTATTCAGCCGAGTCTTTCTGACAGGGTCGCAGACTTCCTCGCTGGGAGAGGGGAGTGGAGTTATGCACTGATCAGTTGTTTAAACTGATGGTCCTTTTTGCATGTGTTAAGCCAGTTTTCTGGGAATTCCACAACAGGCTGGCTTGAAACGCGTCAATAAGGAGCTATTTATATGACAGATTTTGTTGGCAGGCCTCAGACTGACCAAGTCTTTCAGATGAAAGATGAAAAGTTTCTTCCCAGGAGAATCTGTCCACATGATGCAATTTAACTTTTTTTATGTGTGTGAAAACAGACTGATGTTGTTAAGAGATGAAAATGGTGAAAAAATGGAGATAAAGTGACAGTGACGCTGCATTCTTTGTGAATAAAATATGGGATTATAAGAATTATTGTATTCTGTTCATATTCATTTTTGACACTTTGCCCAAACTTTTTCAGAGCTGAGGTTTTAAAAGGAGAAAACTTAATAAAATTGTGTCCTAAAAATGACAACGCTACTGAACCTGATCTAGTTAATCATCCTGTTTTTCCCTCCAGTATTTGAGGCCAAGGATTAATTAGTTATAATTAAAAAGTAGTCCCCTCATTTCAAAGATCCTCTTGAAATGAGGCCAAATCGTCTCCAGAGAAAGCACAACAGTAAATTCAGTTTTTACCACTGCCGGGACAGAATAGTTTTAAAATTACACCTATGTAAATGTATTTAAACACTCTGATGTAAACTTTGTGTTTGTTTTGGCAAAACTCAGGGACCCCTTCATGGTCCTGTCCGGAGGTCTGTCGTACGACACCGTGGGGAGGAGAGCCTGTTTGACTGTGATGCACGGAAAGAGCACTACTGTCCTGGAGATGGACTATCCCATTGTAGATTTTCTAACGTTATGTGAAACTCCTTATCCAAATGGTGAGAAATGAACATGAACTTCAGACAAACATGGCCGTGTGACGACACTGAAGTCATGTTTGCTTCGTTCAGATTTTCAGGAGCCTTATGCAGTGGTGGTCCTGCTAGAGAAGGATTTAGTTGTAATAGACCTTGGACAAATTGGGTAATTCATATTTTATTTATTTATTCTTTTATTTTATTGTTGTACGCCAGTTTGTCAGGCAACTTCAAGCTGTGTATGAGGATGCATTATGCCATGACAGGTACCCGGTATTTGAGAGTCCGTATGCTCTGTCGATCCACGAGTCTCCTGTGACCTGCTGCGAGTACGTTGCCGACTGTCCTGCTGAACTCATTCCTGCACTTTACTCTGTCGGCAGCCGGCAAAAACGACAAGGTTACAGTAAGAAGGTCAATATCCAACATTTGTTTGTCCTCCTAAAGCTGTAGTTTACATTTGAGCTTTTTGTCTAACCTGGAAACCCATGAGAGAGAAGCTTGTGGCAGAATCAGCAAATAAACGAATAAAGACAGAAGCAGACGTTACTGGTCGTCCATAATTGAATCAGTTTTCTTTTATTTTCAGGAATGGCCTGTTAGTGGTGGAAACTGGGGCCAAGGCGCCCAGAGTTACCCAGAGATCATCATCACAGGGTTTGTATTTATAGAAATATTAAACACATTATTGTTCCTTGGTTTTAATCACTCACTTGAATATTCTGACACATTTTTTTATTTTTAGTCACGCTGATGGGTCAATCAAATTTTGGGATGCTTCTGCATGTGAGTACATTAAAACTTTTTATTTTGTTTGTTTGAACTATTTTGTTACATAGTGCTAATCAGTCAAGTCATTTCCTAATGTTTTATTTGGACGTTTAAGACATTTTTGGTGCTTCAAAAATAAATAAATATAAAATGTCTTGAAGTTTTAGTATTTTTTTATGTCTGAATAGGTGTTGATTAAACAAACACTATAATATATTTATTTTTAAATTGATAAATGTATTGAATATAGTTATAATTGTTCATTTTGGGGGCAAAACAAAACAAAGTGCTCTCAGTTGTGAGCTGGTGAAGAGCCAGTGCAGACTTGTTTTAAATTTTGTAATAAAATTTGGCTTTTCAATCATTTATTGTCACCACCAAGAGGGGGAGTTAGAAATACCCCCCGTCTGGGCATGTTGTGAGCGTGAAAACTTGAAAATAAATGAGTCACTGACTTCCATTATGGTGTATGGGTACATCTAAAGGTAAGAAAGTTTCCTTTCGGAAATTAGGTTTACTTTAAAATCCAAGATGGCCACCACCAAATATATATACACATATATATTTGTAAACTGGCCACCCCAATCATTTCAGGGAACTATGATTTCTAGTTTTTATTTGACTTAAAAGTATAGTTCCCTAAATGACTGGGGCGGCCGAAGTTTAATCTGGTGGCCAAGGCCACCATTGTCCACCCCCTGGCTTCACCATTGCACCTGATGGTGGATAAAGTTGCTCCCTTTGCTCGGCAGGATGTATCACGCTGCTTTGCCTCAGACGAGCAAAAAAAAAAAAAAAAAAATACCTCTGTTCTTCTACGCAGTGGAACTTCTACCCACTTGAACATCTTGTACCAAAAACATTTAAGTTTACTTTTATTCCCTGTTAAATTCCACTCCAGAAACCACTCCCCTTGAAAACTACAAACATTCACTCTTCAGACGCCTCAGCGGCGGGGAACATCAGCATACTGCTTGTTTCAAGTTGTTTTATTAGTCTGTCCAGATGTTCTTGTCCCCCGCTCTCGCCTTCGAGCTTTTATTTTTTTCTTGTTCTCTAAATGCACTTGACATCTACAAATTTAGCTTTAAAACATTTTCAACTTTTCTGTGTTTCTTATTTGAAGCAGTTTTCCATGTTTACACAGGTGACCGTGCATCATCAGGTGTTTTCTTTATTATTGTATGTTTCCTCAAAGTAATGCTTCAAGTGCTGTACAAGCTGAAGACTGCCAAAGTGTTCGAGAGGGCTCGCGGTAAGGAGGAGCAGCCAAATGCAGACATAGTCGACGAAGACCCGTTTGCCATCCAGACCTTGTTCTGGTGCCCTGAGAGCCGGATGCTGTGTGTGGCCGGAGTGTCTGCTCATGTGATCATCTACAGGTTCAGCAAACAGGAAGTCACCACTGAGGTTGTTCAGGTGGGCACACACATGTTTAAAGAAATCACAACTTTGAGATGAAACCGTTGCCGGTAATTGTCTAAGGCGGGGAAAAAGTTTTTGCCTGTTTGTCTGTTTGCACATTTTGTCATGAACCACTGGACGGATTTTCTTGAAACCATCAGAAATATTATCACAACACGAACTCCCAAGTTTTACTCGTTTAGTACGAACTTGACCCAACATGGACTCGAACCTGCAACCTCAGGATTACAAGACCGTGGCACTGACCATCAAGCTAAAAAAAAAAATATATATGGAGTTGCTTTTTGTTTTTTTTGTTTTTTTTACTAAAGAGTTAACTTTTTAAAAAGCAAATTCAATGTGATCATTTTATTTCAGTCTGTTATAGCTCTAGAAGATAAACTAGTTTATTGTTTAAAAAATTATTTGTAATCAGTTAAATGAGGTGGTCAGTTTTCCCCTGTCATCAAGTTAAAGAGACTTCCAGGGGTTAAACGTAACCTCATTTAGAAATTATCGTGGAAAAAAAGAGATTCCCAAAACAACCAGGCGTAGGCTTCAACAGATTTATTACAACACTTTGGAGAACAGAAGATCAATGCATTTACAGGTTCACGCTTATCAACGCTTTCACCTTTCTGAGGCTCTGACCCGTTCGGACTTCCTGAACAGTTAAACATCAGTTTTGTAGAAACTTCTGTCCAGTTTCATCAGAACCCAGCTGCAGACAGAAACAGGAGGAAATCTGGGAAGCCAGACAGCTCGCAGTGTCACAGTAATCTTATCAATCAGACCTTGAGGATTAAAACAATGATCTTACTGTCACTTTACTGACCGGTCACATGAAGACTGATTATTACTTAGAGAAAGGATTATGGAACATTTTAATATAATTCACATTAGCAGTAAAAGAGCAGTGCATAAATACATGAATCATAGTAAATAGTCAAATTTTGAAGCATGGTGAGTGTAAATAATACACACTCCTGTGACAAAAGTCTGACCAAAATGGCCATAACGCAGTTATTCCACATAAAATTATCTCCATCATGAAAGCCAGTGGTAGATCTGCTTCCTTCAAAGGATGCTCGGCCTTCAACTTACGTTGCACTCAGCCAGCTGGCAAATGGGTCATATTCGTTCCTTTTTCTTCCCATGTCCAGTAACGTGTATCCTCTTTCTTTCAGCTCCTGGAGTTACGGATGCCGTGTGAATTCAATGACGTGGACTCCCCTGATCGAGGAGGGGAGCAGACTCCCACCCTGCCAGCCTCTGCAGCTTCCTGCAGCCCTCAGGAGGCCGAGCCGCCCAACCAGCTCTCCACAGGCGGCAACTCCTCCGAAGGGCCCCGAGACAATATACCATGCCTGCTGTACGGCCTTTTTCTGTCTTTTATTTATTGCTGACATTCTCATGGAAGCGCTGCACTTTGTCATGCTTAGATTTTAAAAACCTATAAAAGACGTGATCAATTTCCTTCCTCCAGAGTTTTACACACTTAGTAAAAGTAATAAAACTCTGATATTATCAGGATATTTTTGAAATCGTTTTGACAGTAATGGGTAGAGAAGGACCCGCGGAAGCAGAAATGATTTTGTTGTCAGCGTGGCTCTGCCCGCAGGGTGATGATTCACTGCTTCACCCCGCTGTGTGTTTGGTGCAGGGTGCGGAGCTCCCCGCTGAAGCAGTCTCCGGGCTACCAGGTGGAGCTGGTGATCCAGCTGGTGTGGGTGAGCGGGGAGCCGCCTCAGCAGATCACCAGCCTGGCCCTCAACTCCTCCTACAGCCTGTAAGTCTGCACAGCCTTGAGCATCTCTACGCCTGCACGTGTCATCCTGGTGCTTGTTTCTGTATTTATGCTGACTTTGTGTCGAGACTCTTGGATCACATCCGGTCCTGACGGAGGCAGCTGAAGAGGTGGACTGAAAGTGTGGAGCTTTGCTAGAGTCTCGTACCTTCTGTCTCCCAGTGTGGTGTTTGGAAACAGTAACGGTCTGGCTGTGGTGGACTACCTCCAGAAAACCCTGCTGTTCAACATGGGCACGTCGGAGCTGTACAGCCCGTCCGACCCGTGCCAGAGACAGCCACGCTCCCCACGTAACCCACGGCAGCCCTCTGGAGGTGAGCCTCACTCCACCACTTCCACCTCTGTCTGTGCTCTCCTCCTGAGTGCTGCAGTGTAACTTCTCCCACGTGCTCCGGCTCCCGTTAATGTCCCTGAAAAACGCTCAATGCTCTTCGTTTGCTGCCGCCCTCTTATCCCTTTGTGCTGCTGAACCTCATCAGGTGGAGTGTTGGGGCAGAGCTGACTCTTGGCAGCTGCCCTGACTTCACACCACGAGCACACCCTGCAGTAGCTTCTCCCCCTCAACAGGGGGCAACACCAACAGATTCTCCATCTGTTGAGTAGGACAGTGCAACGACAGTGAAGTGTGCATGTTGGTAATCTGCTGTGAGATGATCTGCTGCAGAAAAAACATGATCCTTGTTTGTGTTTGTGTCTACAGCCTTGTTCTTTAGTCCTGTCCCTTTTGTGGTTCGTGTTCATCCTCTCTCTGTCTAATCATTCTGTCACAGATTCATTGTTTTTGTCTCAATGTCTTGATGCGAAATTTGAGATTATAGTCATGGAATGAAGAAAGTCCATCCTCTTTCAGTTCTAAGGTTTTACAGATCAGCAATTTGATCTTTACCAGGTTCTAAAATGATTGTCCCTCATCATGGAACCAAGAGGGGGAGTTGGAAATATTGTCCATCCTTACCTGTTCTGAGCTTGATAACTTGAAAATAAAGCGAGGTACCAACTTCCATTTTGGTGCGTGGCTGCATCTAGGCATAAGAACAGTTCCTTTCAGAAACTGGGTTGCCACGTCAAAATCCAAGATGGCCACCACCCCTATCATTTGAGGAAGCAATGCTTTTTCATTCTTATATTGCTTAAAAGCATAATGTAACTGTAGTATACATATACTACAATTACTACTACTATAGTATACTACATATAGGTAAAAGTACTGTATAGGTAACTGTCCATAGGACCTGACTTAGTTAGATTTTTCTACCTGGATTATTGAGGATGAATCAAGATATGTTTAAAATTATAGTTTCCTCAAATGACTGGGTGTTCAAAGGTTACTCTGTGGAATCCTTTGATCTACAGAGGAGTTTGTGATCAACTCTGTGGCTGCAGGGTACCCAGGTGGCAGCATTGCAGGCTCAAACCATCCTGGCACCATGCTTACATACATACAGTGCTTGTTGTTTTTAATGTTCTCTAAAAGTGGCACTGTGCATTATGGGTAAACATCACTTCTTGTGTCTCATCTAAAATAAATTGTTCAGGAAAGCTTGTGGTTCGTTCAGGTGAAACTTTTCAAGCCCAGGTCGTGCTGCCACGTTGTTTTAGATAGAAGAGGCTTTCTCCTGCAACCCTTCAAACAAGCCTTGTTCAGACCTTTTCTAATTCTTTTGCCTCGACCTGCTAACTGATGCCCCTGCATGGTCTGAACTCTGGGTGAATTTTCTGGGACGTCCACTACTGAAAGACTGGCTTCATTCTTAAATGTTTTCCCACATGTGAATGGAATCCAGTGGACTCCTGGTCAGTTTATCAATGAGTTTTATGAGCAGCACCTGGCTGCTGTTAAACGTGGGAGCAGCAGGGATGGAGCCACTTCATCACTCACATCTTCTCTTTTTATCAAATGGCATGGTGGAATGTGTTGTGTGTTTTTGTACTCCAGGTAAGATTTAAATAAATTTAGAACCTGGAACTTTATTACGTCCTGATAAGTAAAACCCTAGGATTGGAGGAAAAAGGTGGACTTTAATTTTCCCATAACTAAAACTAAGTTTATTGTATTTAAATTGCAAAAACACATTCTGATAATAGCACAACACGTTTTTTTGTTTTAGCACTTACAAGTTCAGCAGCAAGCCACTGAGACTGTTTTTTTTAATTTGCACTTTTGATTTTCAGTTGTTTTGTGTCTCACTGTTCACTCCTTTGTTTCTCTCTGTGATCTGATAAAGACTGTCCAACTGCTACGTCTTACATGTCCAGACTTTCTAACTTGTATTCTCAGTCCGTGAAAAAAATGCGCTCATCTCACTTCAGTAAGTCCCGTTATGTCAGAACTTCTTCCTTCTCACTTCATTCAAAGTCCAACACCCACCACTTATTCACATTACATATCCAGCGAAGCATGATGGAGACTTAAATAAATAACTCTTCTGTGGCAAACGTTGAAAAGTAACGCAAACTGGTTTTAAAAACCTAGTTTTAGCTGACATCAGCCTTCTGTAATCATTAGCCATGTGCTCGGGGGTTTGGCTGGTTTGTTTGCTTACATTTACTTAACACGTGGCCTGAAAGGGGAGGGGGGTGGACATAAGAACTTAAGAACACGCTGGACTGTAGTGGGTGTTGGACTTTAGGATACACTCCATGGTTTTGACACAGGGGCTCCATATCTCCAGTTTTCAGCAGTAAAGTGGAGAAGTATGTGTAGCTTGAGAGCACCTAAACAAAATCTGGTTGTGTATCTTTCTTTGGCTTTGTGTGTTAGACAAACAATACTGACGCATGAAATTTCAAAGATTTGTACTAGATTTAAGTGTTTTTTTTTTATTTAAATAGTAGCAATCCCTTCCATTCTTCAGTTAGGTGACTAGTTTAGTGTAGCAAGTGACGTTAGTGGAGTTGAACGTTTTCTATATTTTAAATGTCAACGTGTGTGACTCCTGCAGGACTTTGTGAATCCAACGACGGCTCAAATAACTCGGAGGACCGATGCAAGTCGCCCACTTCAGGTAGGCCTCTCTAACGTCACCATCCCCCAGTTTTATTTTATTCTAGCTTTAAACCACACCTTGTATAAAACATTGCTGTTCATATAGGATCTAACTCGCCGTGCAATTCAGACGATGAGCGAAAGCAGAACTTCATAGAGAAGGGTACTGTTCATTTAAAATGCACACGTCCTTTAATCCTAGCAGATCCCAAATGTCTGAAACATCTGATTTGTGTTTTTGAACCTTATTTCCAGTGAAGTTAAAAGGCAGGCGCTTTTCCAAGACGGTTGCCAATGACTTTGGTACTGTATCTTCCTCGTGTTTTATTGTGGTTCCTCTCTCTTCGCTCTGAATGACGGCGCTCTAACCATTCTGTGCCTCCTCTGCCAATCGGTGCAAGAAAGAGCTGCATTCAGCCAGTGGATTTTCACTGATCCCACGGGGTTTAACAGCTGTTGTAAAATTATTCAAGTGCTCTTGTCAGATGCATGACATGATGTCTTTTAGATTTCAGCCCTCAGATTTTCTATGCAGTTTATTTATTTTACAACTGTGGATAAAATATTTTCCAATGAGACCCAAAATCACAGAGATGAACTTTTGCACATTTATCCGAAGTGAAGATTTGCTCTACAAACGTGCTGCTCTCACCCACTCTGATCACACCTAAAGGAGTCCTCGTGTCTTTTAGAGATGTTTAAAAAAAAAAAAGCTCTTCAAATGTGATGATTAATCTTTTTCTTTGTGTTTGACTCCCTCCACCACCACAAACACCCGTCCTTTAACTGGACCGCAAGTGTTTCTTTAAACTCACCATCTACACCTAATGCAACATAGAAGGAAACATGACCATATTTATGTAAACTAGAACTAATATAATTTGTGTTAAAATGCAGTAGAGCCCTACCGATACAGACATTTTGGCTATTATTGATACAGATATTGTAAAACAGTCTTCCTAACGTTCGTTCACATTTTCTATCCTCCACTGTTCACCATAAAGTTACCAAGTGTTACAAATATATAAAATAAAGAAACACCTTCCTGTTCTTTGTTTCAACAGTCAGTCACGTATGATGAAGGTCTAATTAGTATTGATCGCAGCAGAGTTTATTTTTCTTTGTAGAGAAGTAAAGATTTCAGACAAACAGTGCATTTCATTGAGGACGACTAAGGTAATGTTACTAAAACTGATATATTTTACCTCCAAGTTAGAATTATTGTTCTTATAAAGTTTTACAGGCAATAGCCAATGCTAGGTTATCTAAACGTTAGCTTTCTCACTTCAAGGATTCAAGGTTCTGTATTTGTCGTACACACCACATGTGGTACATGTGGAGCGAAACTGTGTTAACAGTGTCCCAGTTAAAGCCAACAAAAGTTTTAAAATGTAAAAGAAAAACAGTAATAAGAGCTAAAATATGAACTAAGAAAAACGTTAGCGCAGAACAGCAGCACGAGCATGAGACTTGAGAGGCATGTAGCTAATGACAAGCAGGTTGGAGGATTGAAGATTTTGTTTGAATTATTATTTGAATTGATTGTTTGAATTGATTTATTTAAAAAGGGGCAGATATGATAAGATATTTTTCTTCTTCTGCTGCCTTTCATTTTATGTTTTTTTTTTTAATTTTTGTATTTTGAAATTGTCATTGTGTTTTTAAAAAATTGAAATGAATAAATAAATAAATAAATAAATAAAGATAATTTATTATTGTTGGTTTATTTTACAGATCAGTTAAAATAAACTTACCATGCTCTGTTCAGCAAAATATGCTACACAGTGTTGCTCCCCGCTTCAGATGTTCTGAAAGTGAAATTTAAGTAAATGGCCATGACTCGAAAGTAGTTTTCGTGGATGCATTATACAATTATGGCTTGTTCTCAGCAATTTAGGGGTGAAAATGAGAAGTGTTTATATCGGTGCATAATGGGACAATTATCACGATACCGATACGTTCTCGAACGTCTAACGGCCTAAAATGTCGGCACTACCGATCAGTTGGGCTCAAAATACAGTGTAAATGTGGAGTCCTAACCGACCTGATTATGAAACTCCACCCCCGCCCCACACCCTACCCCAAAAGGCAGAAATTCAGCTAAAAGTACCAGAGGGTTAGCCAAAAGTAACAAAAATTAGCCAAAAGCTAAAAATTAGCCAAAAGCTAAAATTAGCAAAGTGCTAGCTAAAATTTAAAATGGCTACAGAGGACAAAAATGCAGCCAGTTTGGTAAAACAGATTTCAAAGATTACAGATTGTGAAGGATTCAAAAATGTCTCCATGTATTTATTTGAGAAAAATATTTGTAAATAAAGTTGGATCATTTTAAAAAGAAAACATGAATAAGGGTCTGGAGTGAATATTCAAAGAACAACTGAAAACTTACCAACAAATTTGAAGAGTTCTCAGTCCAGCATAGACGCACAGACCTCAAGCATGAATCTGTAAAACATAAAGCTGGGTCCTCCTCGTGGATCTGGGTCAGTGCACGTGACTTGATCCATTTTTATTTTTCTTATGAAAGCATAGAAAATCTGCTTCCTGGTTTGGTCTTTGCAGCACTAACCACTTGAACATTTTACTAAACTGTTGACTTCTGCTATATTTCTGATTTCAGGGCTTCAGCTCAGTGTGATGTGTTAACTATCCGCTCATTATTTTTCTTTCTTTACCTACTCTTTTTGCATAATGATGTGCATTATAATCTTATTTCTCAACTTCCTCTTGCTTTGACAGTCCAGGGTCCTCTGTGATGCTTCTGCCTCATTTTTATTCTGGTCACTCTGTGGGTGGTTATATACTGCAACAGGCAACTTTTGGGGGTTTATGTTGTATAATAATAATAATTATTATTATTATTATTGTTATTATTATTATTATTATTATTATTATTATGTCACACAATGTCATCACTGTATGTTTCCATACAATGATGAAATTAGTCTCTGCATTTAACCCATCCACCACCAGGTGGTGCAGTGGGCAGTTATTGAAGGCTCCGGTTGGGCAATTTGGGGATTTGGCCCCCTTAAGGCAGCACTCCTGGAAAAAAAAAGTAGTAGTGATCATAATCATTTGTAGTTTTTCCACATTAACCCCCTTTAAAGCTGATTACAGTAGGGCTGGGTGATTAATAAAATATTATATTGATATTTCAGAGCTTTATCACAATAAAGAATCTACATTTCTGCTGTTTAAAATCTCACTGTCCCGTCACGGAGCAAAATAGGAGAATTGGAAATATCCATCTGTCTGTCAGTTCATGTATGATGTGAGCATGACTTGACATACAATTGAATTACTGAACAATATTATGGTGTGTGGCTACATCTAAGCAAAATGAATGTTCCTTTCTAAAACTGAATTGTAACTTCAAAATCCAAGATAACTGCTGCCAAATATGTATATATGTTAACATTGTGAGTTGGATAACTTAAAAAAAAATAAGCAGCATGTCATCGTCCATTTTGGTGTGTGGCTACACTACCAGAAATTGTGTTACCAAGTCAAAATCCAAGATGGCCACCACCATGTACAGGTAGTCCTCGACTTATGAACGGGTTCCGTACCTACAAACCGTTCGTAACTCGATTTTAACGTAAGTCGGAACTCATTATACTGCGCCGCAAAC
>JAVCKU010000004.1:2716041-2728021 GCA_032273985.1 Hypsolebias coamazonicus
CTACGATACATCTGTAATAGTTGTTTACTTCCTCTCAAATAAAGAGCTCTCCTAAGAGGACCGCAGCGCAGGCATGCTCAATCGATCTGCACACTGATCGTTCTCGTTCCTGTTTATTGATCAATAGTAGAAGAGCTGGACATAGAAAGCAGCCCTCCTCATTAACATAACGATGAGGCAGAAATACAGTACAGCGAGCAAACAATACAGCAATGAATGCAGCAAACAATACAGCAATAAATACAGCAAACAGAAAAACAGCATATTTATTTTTATATATGTATTTCTTTTATTTATTATGTATTATTTCATTTCGATATTTATTCTTGTGTATTATTTCATTTATATATTTATTCTTCTGTTTATTGTTTCATGTATATATTATTTCATTATATATGTATTCTTCTGTGTATTATTTCATTTATATATTTATTCCATTTATATATTTATCCTTTTATTTATTCTTATGACAGTTTTGGTCCTCCATACTATAACTGTCCAACAACATGACACATTTATTATATAAATGGAAATAAAAATACCAAAGTGCCCTCTGGTGTTGCAGGTATCCAGAAGTCTTTAAAGTAATTTTTGTAGCACAACAATTGCATGATTCAACAAAATGATACACACACATCTAAGATGTTCACTCAGTCTAATTATGTACAATAAAACTATATTAACATTTTAAAAATAGAAAGGTCACACAAGCACAATAAAATAGTTTATTGACATTAAAACAATTCTGCAAGCAGATAAAAAAATTTAGATTATACATTTAAAATAGTGATTAGCACTGACATTTAAGTACTTCCTGTTGAAGGCATTTGAATTTCTTTATTTCTTATTATTTTAAACCTTAATGTGAGTTTATCAAGTGTCTTGAGTTTCACAGAATTTACTGTGACTCTGTCCCTGTTTTTAATCGGTGCACAAGCTGATTATCAGAAACTGTTCATGCCTGCACGATAAATTCATTAGTTTTCCAAGAACAGATAACTGTGGAATGTTCAACCCAGCTTTATCGCCTGAGAAGATGTAACTGGTGTGTTTGGCCTTGCTGATTTCTGTTTTCTGTGTCACTTGCCTGAACAAAAGACGGTCTCACACTCCAGCAAGTGGGAGTTCACCCTGATCCTGGTCAGTGGTGGATTTCCCCTCTTTGCACAGAGCCGTTCAAAAATCTCACTCCGTTGTCTTGTGTGAATTATTTTATTTTAGGTTCAAGGGGGAAAAAAACTATCAGTCTACACAAGTTGCTTTACTTGAATTTTACAGATACTGAACTCAGTTTGGTGTGCAGGTGTGCCCACACCTGTTCACATCACACGCTAATAAACCAGTGGAGCTGTCTACAAATACAAACCTTGTGCGCTTGTATGACTAGTAGGCCAATTTATCTCCATGCATTCATCTGCAGTATGTGCTATAGCTCAGTGGTCTGTGCCACAGTCTCGTGATCCTGAGGCTGCAGGTTCAAGCCCAGGTTGAGACAGGAGGTGCATCAACAACTCAGATCTTTTAATGCGAGTTTACTCGTAACGCAACCAGAAGAAAAACACAGAAACCCACTTCTGTTACTTTAGTGCTCTGTGTGTATCTTAAAGTAATTAAGTGCAACGTTAAAGTTGAATTAGTTAATTACTGGTAATGAGGGAAGGTGGGGTTTGATCACAGTTTAGCTTGCTGAGGCTTTTCATTCAGGCACTGCCTGACCAGTCCCAGGGCGTCCAAAGCGGTGCCCCAGGCGAGGGTGACCCCAAAGCCCCCATGGCCATAGTTATGGACCACTGGCACCCAGCGGCCCTGCAGGTACACCGCCTCCCACTCCACCCTCAGGTTCCTCCTGCCCGGCCTCAGACCGACCCATTCACCGAGAACTTTGGCTTTTGTCAGCGACGGCTCCAGACGGCTGCTGCGCTCCAGGATGCTCTCGGCTTCTCCTCGGTCCACCTGCAGGCGCCAGTCCCCCTCCTGCCTCGTCCCACCCAAAGTGACGCCGTGAACACCGGGAAAGATGTAGGTCTTCCCATCTCCATCTCTGATGAAGTGCTTCAACCAGGGGGCTTCCACTTTGAGGACCTGGCCTCTCACCGGGTACACGTGTGTGTCACCAACCAACGTTCTGGAGCCGAGGCCAGAGCAGTTCACGATGAGGTCAAAGTGACTCAACTCCTGAAGGCTGTTCACTTTCCTCTTCTCCACCAGACCTCCGGCTCTCCTAAACCTTAAAAATAATCATTTGATGTTACATCATTGCAACTCTACTGTAACTGAAGGGTTTATGTTGATTTGTGATGCTTCAGATGTTGGGTTTTAACGCAGAAGACGAACCTCTTCTCGAGCCACGGCAGGTAGCTGCAGCATTCACACTTGACTGTGGTGAACGCCTGGCCGAACCTGTGATCTGGGAAACGTTTCAGTTCACCGTCAGTCATGAACCTGAAGCCGATTACAAACTCCGACCAGAAGGGCTTCTTCTCAGCTGGAACCTCCTTAAAAATCTGCCACCTAGAAGAAGATCAGCCAAGACAGACGGATTGATTTTGTGGTGAGTTGGATGAGACATCTGGTTTATGGATGTGTGGAACGTTACCCAGAGCTCAGAATCACACCAGCATCTGGGGAGTGATGGGACTGAGCAATCTCCAGCAGGTGATCAAAGCTGTCCTTGAACCAGCGTCTCTGTCTCTCCAGTGGAATATCTGAGGAGAAACATTCAGTACACTTTAATTAGAGGTTTATGCTCAGAGTACGTGTTGTGCACGAGTCTCAGCTACTACCACACTAAATTTTAGCTCATTTTAGCTTTAGCTGTAAAGTTCACTGAGCTGCAGCTGTCTGAATCAAGTTAACTTCAAAAGTTAATTAGTTGAAGAGGTTTATCCAATGATTACATTCTGCAAGCTTTAATTAAATTCTAGTAGTTATTGAGATATTTTGCTAACAAACAGACAAGCTTGCACATAATTGGCATGGGACAATCTGCTGTAAATCCCACCTGGAAATTCAGCTGCGAGCACGATCCCAGCAGCTCCATCACTGGTGGTGTCGGGGCTGAAGTGGTCAGCCAGCAGAGTGACTGAGCAGGAAGGAAAAGCTTCAGAGATGCAGACAGCTGTGGAGAAGCCCACCACACCTGCTCCAACAACCACCACCTGGACAGGTGCCATGATGAGCCTCAGCTGGGTCTGAACTGGAGCTGGACCACCTTTGATATGAGTTTATCTGAAAGAGTTAGTCCACAGCTAAAAGGTCAGTCCAACAATCATTACAAGGACCTGTTTCATCATAAATCACAAAGCAGTCATAAACAGTGTCAAAGTCATAAACGACACACTGTCTCTTGTTAAAGTTGTGTTATTAATTACATATTAGCCTTAATCATGGCTGCTGCAGTAGTAGTACACTGATCAAACTTCCTTCACTGCACTACATAAATAGTTACAAACAAAAGGTAAAACTACATGTCTTCAAAAAGAACAGACCTTTAAACACCGGTCCTTTATTACACCGGGTTGGAGACGTGCAGGTCCTGAAGAATCGAGCAAACACCGTTTTTTGTAACATTGAATTTCACCAGATATGAAGAAAAATGAATAAATTCAGCCAAGCAAATTCTTCGTCCAGCGTTTTTGCAACGATCAAACAATAAACAAGACAAGTAAACACATGCTACGTCTTTAAACAGCTGCAAAGTACAGCAGTAGATCTACAAACCATCCGCCGTGTCCACAGCAGGTGCTCGTGCGAGCCACTGTGCTTGTAGCTCAGCGCTCCAGATTGCGCTTGGGGCTTTACGTCTCGCGAGAAACAACGAGAGTTCACGCTCTTGTTCCGGCAGAAAGGAAGGTAAAGCCCTAAAAGCTCACTACTTTTATTGACATTACGCCATGTGTCCTTTCTGCAGTTTTAGTCTCGTTACACGCTGGAGAACATTTTAGCTTCACTGTTCATTTTAAAAACTTTACTGCGTTAGCTAGCGAGTTAGCTGGGAATGTTTTGTCCAGCTAACGGTTAGCCTAGTTGCTAACTTAACATTCTCTTGTGATGCTCGCTTTCAAAAGTGCGATCATGTTGTTTGTGTGTCTTCGTTTGCCTGTAGTTTTGGCAAAACGTCTCATGAACCACTTTACTTTTTCTGTTGATATACTCCAAAGAAGCATTTAATAATTGTTCATCTGTAAATGATTAGCTTGTTTTGGAGTCAACCCCATTCAAGATGGCCGCCACAGCTATGTGAACTTGGCTAGCTTTACAGAGCTGGAACAAAACTTTGGTGTGGTGGATGCCCAGTATAAGTTTTAATCATGGACTTCAAGCATTGGCTTTACTTTTTGGTGTCAACCCTGAGTCCATGTGTTAGCAAAACATTTCATTTTAACTAACAGAATTTAATGAAACTGAAACTGATGTTCATCTACAGCTCTGGAGACACTTCAATTTAAGATGACCACAACAGCTAATCAAAGTTAGCCAGCACAAAAAAATAACTCATGTAAATTCTACAGAATTTTAACAGGCACTGAAACAAGTGTGGTAGTAGCTGAGAGTAATTTAAAATGCATATTATGCACAATGAGTGTGCAACATATTTGATTAAATTTTTACTTATAATTTTAACAGCTATTACTCTCCTCCCTTCTCATCACACAGTAATCTCTGTCGTGAATGGAAGAAGACGAAATGCAGTTTTTAAGAAATACTGGAGCTTTAATTAAATAATCAACAGACTGCAATATATTTAAAAAAAAAAAATCAAATGCATAACTTTTTTTTTAAGTCTCTGCATTATTAGACAGTGATCAAATCTTGTTTTTTTTATTGGCTAATTCAGCCATAGCTTATACATTTCAATATTAGCTAAACACAATTTATTTTGACTAGAACAAAGTTTTTTACTCGCATATATGATTCACCACTTAGGGAATATGAAGAAAATACTATTTTTCCTCTTAATATCATCTCAGTAAATGAAGCAGCAGCAAGAGTCAAATATAATACTAACAACCATTGAAACCAGTAAAACAACTGATGTTTCTTACCCCAAATGTTCAAAAAGACACACAAGTTATTCATGCCGTTTCCATAAGCATCACATCTGCAGGGACTACAGTTTAATTAACCTGTTGCAACATTTTGATATAAGATGAATCTGTAGGGAGCAAAACATTTAACACAAGTTGGTGGTTTACTAGCAGACGGTAGTTTAACTAAGTGGAGGTTCTAAATGTGACTAATGTTCCCTGGTGGAGAGAAACGAGGTACAACATGACTACATATATGGATTGCTGCCTTTCGATACCAACCTGAAGATGTTTCTTTCAGCATGCCCGCCAAGGTCAGATGTATACAAGGTCTTCGCTTGACCAGGCCGTAACCTCTAATTTGCTCAAAATGATTCAAGGAAGCGTACATGTGTTTCAGTATCCTAGTTTATCATTTAAAAAAAATTTTGAAGAGTGGTGATAGCAGCAGCTTGAGATTAATAGACTCTACAGCTGTTCATGTTGAGGATGTGTTATCTTGGGCACGGACAGACGGACTACATATTGAATGCATGTTTTTACATGGTTGTGCATCGGCTGCTCTGATTCATAAAGATTGGCTTTGGCCATAGAAAAACTTGTTAGACTTCTAGTGGTACATCCAGTGATTAATTTCTGAGATTGTTGTAATTAAATCCTTCCTTTATTGAGATATTTTGCTAACAGATGGACAGGTTGAATCCAACAGTTAATGCCAAGAACATGAGTCTTTGTTTGCCAAAGTTGCTCAGCTGTGGCGTCCACCTTTAATTGATTTGATTCCTAAAATGAATTATTCTCTGAGAGTTTCATTAAAATCTGTCCTGTGGTTTGTTAGTAAATGAAAAGGCAAAATTCTTGGTTATTGTTTAATAGATGTTTTTTTTTAATTGATTTCAGGAACAGATGACTCTTGGAGGAGTTCTCTCAAACAAAAAATGGCTCCAAATTCTTCTCTTGTGGTTGTTTGTTCAGACTCACATAATCAGAGCATCCTGAGGAACCTCGACAGGCTCAGGAAAGGAGACCTACTGTGCGACATCACTCTTGTTGTGGAGAACGTGCACTTCAAGGCACACAAAGCCCTGCTGGCAGCGAGCAGCACGTACTTCAACAACATGCTGACGGCAGAAGACCAGATCCATCAGTCAAAGTACCAGCTGGATGGGATGACTGCTCTGATCTTTGCCACCGTGCTGGAGTTCATCTACAACGCCCGAGTGTTGGTGGAGAAGAACGCCACGGAGAAGCTCCTGGCTGCAGCTCGTCTCATGGAGGTCAGTGAGCTGGTCAAAGTGCTCACTGAACTCACGAGCTCTACAGGAGTCAAATGGGACATCATGAAAACAGACACAGCTGAGGTGCCAGATCTGCTGAAGCGCAAAAGGGGACGACCGAAGAAAGACACAAGCGCACCCTGTGGGAGTTCAGACAACAGGCAGGATGGAGATGGAGAAACAGGAAGTTCTAAAGACGGGGGGGATTTTAACCTTGGAGATGAGCAGAGACGTCACAGCAAACGCAAAATCAGAACTCCAGTCAAATATAAGGGCTACAGAGTTGACCCTGATGCTGCGGGAAGCAACGAGCTTGAAAAAAGTGACTGCAGGAGAAAATACCCCAGCACCGAGGCGCAGTGTGAGGACTGTGGGAAAGTATTCAAACACCACCTGTTCTTAAAGATTCACCAAAGGACTCACACCGGTAAATGTCTGAGTGCTGAGTCAGCATTCACACCATCGTTACATGTTTATAGTTTCTTCTCTACGTTTTAATTACTAATTACTTCAGCATACTTTATCATATAGCAAAACATTCAAGTTCATCATTAGAGCCAATGCTTTTTTGGTGACATTTATAATTTTGTAAATATTTATTTTTAAAATTCTAGTAGAAATAAATGGAGTGGCTTAAAAAACTTGGTCTTGATAGTTCTTAACCACTGTTTTACTAGTTTTAGCATTTAGCTGATTTTTTTTTTTTTTTGGTTGTTGTTGTTGCTAGTTTTAGCTTTTAGGTACTACTCTGTGTTAGTTTTTAGCTACTGTTCCAATATTTTTAGAATTTGGCTACTGGTTTACTAGTTTTAGGTCATTTTTTTGCCCAGTCAAGCTTTTAGCTACTGTTTCTTGTTTTTATTTTATAACTACTGTTTTGTTAATTTTAGCTTTTACCTACTGTTTTGCTGGCTTTAGCTTTTAGCTATTGGTTTGCTAATTTTAGCTTTTGCACTGATTTACAGTTAACACAATCTCTGCTTTTCAAACTAATTTCAGCTAAATTATTCAGCAATCAGTTTTTTGTTTTACTTTAGTAGCTCTTTAGGATTTCACTTACCGGTACTGTAAATATCAGCTAAAGAGGAAACAGGCGGTGGTAATCCCAGACTGCTGAACCCCTCGTTGTGTTCTCTGTTTTCTTTCAGGAGAGAAGCCCTTCTGCTGCTTTGTTTGTGAGAAAACCTTCTCTCAGAAGCACACACTGCTGGCTCACCAGCGCGTACACACAGGAGAAAAGCCTTTTGTTTGCACTGTCTGCTCCAAAGCACTTTCCACCAGAAGCTCCCTGCAGGAGCACATGAACCTCCATGATGGTAGGATCAGATCAAGTTAGCTACTGACTATCATAAATGTTAGTTTTCAACTAATCTTAGAAGCTTGACTTTAAAAAACATTAAATAATTGTCTCAGAAGACTCTACAATCTGTTGCACTTCAGTGTTCTCCCTAGGTTACTTGCCATGTTGGGGCACTCGTGTCTTACGGGTCTGAGGTGCACTTGTGGGGGTGGGGGTGGGGATTAGAAGCAAAACGCTATGTCTCTGTATTGTGCGCAGGGTTTGGTTAGCTTAGCGCTACATTTGTTTTGTCAGTTCTCGACAGGTCAAGAATGGAGGGGCAGTGCTGCAGCGCTACTTTTGTTTTGCTCACAGTTTGGGGTCTGAGCTGAGCTGCAACAATCTGCTGGTGGAGCTGTTGGGGGTGGGGGGGGGTGTTGGTAGGCGGGGCACTCGGTTCTGTTGACAGGGCGGAGTGCCCTCTTTGGATAAAGGTAGGGAAAAGTAGTTAAGGAAATCATTATTTGATCCTCTGCTGGTCATTCTTTTCGGCTATGCTGAAAGTGAAAGTTAAAGTGAACGTCCATAACTTGAAAGTAGTTTTTCTGTGCCCTCTGCTGCATACTTTGTTCAATTATACCTTTGCAAGTAAGGACACGGCTCATTCCCAGTGTTTATATTAGTGCATAATGGGACAATTATCTGCAATACCACTATGTCCCCCAGACGCCTATATCGGCCTAAAATATCAGCCCTACCAATATTTTGGTCGGGCTCTGATGTCAACGTGGCACACAAATAACCAGTCATTGAAATAATTTAGAACATTCCCAATCTGAACTTGCAACTGATCTGATGGGTACGAAACTCACCTGTACGCAGAATCTCCTTCTTTCATTCCATCTTTTCCACCACCAAGGGTAAGACCAAAGAGCTGTCAAAGAACGTCAGGGCCCAGATAGTCCATGTGCAAACAGTTGCTTTAGGCTCATAAATATGTACAGTGTATCTGGAAATTATTCACAGTGCTTCACTGGCTACCAGTGCAAAAAGAAGTATTAACTATTTTAGATATTTAGAGAATCTTTGCAGAATTATGAACCTTTAGATACATTGGACAGAAAATGGTGATCCAATCTGGTGATGCTTCAATCTTTCCATATATTTCTGAAGCGTGCGATGATTCTTTAAATTTCTAAAAATCATTTAACATTTTCACAAGAACGATGAACAATCATCTTCATGATGACTGATTAGAATCTTCCCCATGAATCCTCAGAAGCTTGTTGGTCATCAGTACGTTTGTTTAGATGGTTGAATTTATCGTGTTTCCTCAGGCGAGAAAGTCTTTGAGTGTGACAGATGTGGAAAGACTTTTAATCAGAAGAGGCAGCTTCAGAGTCATTACAGAGTTCATACAGGTAAGAAAACTAACTTTATCAGCACATTTATGCTTTTATTGCAATCACACGTTCAACTAATGTTTTCATCTTACGGTAGTTTGTTTTCTTTAATTAAAGGTAAATCTTTACCGGAGTGTGCCGAGTGTCATCATAAATTTATGGATGCAGCTCAACTCAAGAAGCACCTCAGAACTCATACAGGTACAGATCTGTGACTCCTTTGAATTTGTAGTATTGTTACCGTTATGGAGACTGAAATCTTAATCTTTTCACAGGGGAGAAACCGTTCACCTGCGAGATCTGTGGGAAATGTTTCGCAGCTAAAAGCACGCTGCAGATCCACATCAAAATTCACCGGTGAGGAAATTAAACTTTCATTCTGACAACTGCAGTCATGGGAACTAAACGTCCACCCTGTCTCAGTTCTGGAGTTTTTTTTGTGTGTAATAACAATGACATCATGTCTATCAGGTTCTAAAATTATTAAAATCTAACCTCGTTAAATAAAAACACATTCCACCATGATATTGTTTCTTATTAACCTAAATAGAGGCAAACGCTCCTGATCCAGCAGCTTGTTGAACCTCTTTTAGCAACAAGAACTTTCATTAATGCTTTTTCTAGAGGACATTATCTGTCTCTTTTATGGATAAGATCATTTAATTAAACTGTACACACATCTGCATCATCACTAGCAGGATCGTTGCATTCACTTTTCATTGCACCAGCTCCAAGGTCAAGGTCAAATGTTTTGGAAGGTCTTTGCTTGTCTGTCAATGGGTTTTAAATGTACCGTATGTGGTACTCTTGTTTTTATTGTGTTCTGATACGTAAAGTAGAGCCCGACCGACATGGAAGTTTTGACTATCGCCGATACCGATATTGGGAGAGGTGGGCAACCGCCGATAATCGATATAATGGCTGATTTTTTTTTTTGCGCTTTGTTCACCCCACAAGAATCTCAGTAAACAGCGAGTGGAGCAGGGCTTGTTTATTTTATTTTATTTTTTTCATTTACCCTTTATTTATCCAGGTAGTCTCATTGAGTCACGAGGACTCATTTTCAAGAGAGACCTGTTAGGAAGCAGGTGGTGGGGGTTAAGGGCCTTGCTCAGGGGCCTAGAGTGGGCCGAATGAGGGTGGAGGCAGGTGTGGGTGTTTCACCTTTTACACCCACTTTTTGATGTTGATGGTACCGGGAGTTGAACCTGCAAATTTCTGATCACAGGCTCATGAGAAACAGAAAATATTGTGGAGGGTCGGGCCAAATGACTTATTATGCAGTTATTGACTGCAAAATATGAACAGTATTTCTTTAGTAAAAGCAGTAAAAAGCATTGTTTGGACACGCTATTTATGATCAAGCAATAAAAAATGAAGTTGCGTTACAAAAAATGTCAGTCGTTCAATTAAATTGACCAGTATAATGGTAAACTGTGAATGTTTGTGACTCATTATATTAGTGATCGTTTTCAGTCACATTCACCCCGTAACTCGTTTTAAGTTCCATACATGTTTGAAAGAGGTTCTTAGCGTTCTAAAAATGTCTGATGACGTCGTTGTACGCCAGATATTACGAAACATCAAATGGGAAGAGGCAGTGCAGCCGACCTGGGGCCTGAAAGTCCCAGGTTCAATTCCCAGTCATTGCACATCTCGTGGTGTTTCTGAGCAGCACACCCTATCCCCACTTGCTCCCCGGCGCCCTCAGTAGCTGCCCACTGCTCCACCTGGGTGGATGGGTTGAAAGTCTGAGGTGGAGATGTGAAGCAAAGCTGACAGATGCTCATCAGTGAGAGAGGATCTACATTTGGTCAACTTCATCACTGAGCATGTTTGTTCACATGTGAAGGTAGAGCCAAAGAGAACCAGCATCTTCTGAGCATGTCTCCTCGTGTTTGGAAAGTTGTCCTCCTTGACAGAAGAGTAGAAATCCATCAGTGATCTTGACTTCAAGTGCTCTGCCATTCCCACATCACACTGCAGGTCAGTGAGTTCCAGCTGAACTTCACTGGGTGCATCATCCACACTGCAGGTGAAGGGAGAGGAGATCATGTGCAGTTCATCCTCCATCGATCTGAGATCTTCAGATTACCTTGACAACTCCCCATGCAGTGCATCTAACATGGAGGAGTACGTGCAGAGGTGATCAGCTGATGGTGTGACTTCTTTCAGGGTTTGCATGTGAGTGCTTGGAAGAAGCTGCATCTTTCAGCAGGCTGTGCAGCTCATGAACAAAAAGGCCTCTTCAGTTCATTCATCAGTGCAGTCGCATCAACAGTAAATGTAAAATCTGCCCTCCAGAGCTCTGGGGTCTTTGTTGTTCTCACAGAACTCCTGAAGTTCTGCTTCCAGGTCTCAACTCTTTTTAGCACTTTGTCCAGGCTGGGCCATGTGATGTCACAGCTCAGTCTCGTGCTCCTCTGACCGTGCAACAAAGTGCCTGTGATTCAGCGCTCGTGCCCTGATGAAGTTTACTAGTTTAGGTACAACATCGATAGCAGGGTTCATTTTTAGCACCGCCTTGCACGACACATGCTGGTGTGCAATAAAATGCAAAAATAACTCTTTCTGCTCTGCGCTGATTTCAGTCACTTTGTCTTGTATTTGATTCAAAAGTCCAACATTTTCCCCGTAAGGTTAGGACACCTGCCAGTCTGTCCCCTTTCAGTCCCAGCGTGTCCATGCACACGTTTACCTCCGTGAACAGATCGTGTCCTGTCGTCGTCCCTTTCATTGACCACACTGCAGCCAGCTCCTCCGTAATCCTGAAGTCCGTTAGTCCACGAACAAATACGAGCGCTGTGCTGTGTCACAGACATCACAGCGCTCGTCCAAAGACGAGGAGCAAACGTCAAATCTTGTCACAGCTGAAGCTCCAGATTCTCAGCAGCGATCCTTCTCGGCTCGCCTGGACAACAGGACTTGCTCAAAAGTTTCTTTTTTTTTTTTTTTTCAGGGCATATTAGCGCTGCAGAGTCCACCAAGCACTCT
>JAVCKU010000004.1:2752883-2763916 GCA_032273985.1 Hypsolebias coamazonicus
CCTTCCACTTGGTCTCTTGGACACATAAAACATCTACCTTCCTTCTCAGCATCATGTCAGCCAGCTCTCTACCTTTGACTGTCATTGTCCCCACATTTAGAGTTGCAACCCTCAGTCCTACATTCTTCACTTTCCTCTTCTCCCTCTGTCTCCTTTGGATTTATGGCAGCTATCTGGTGGCATCACATCATGAACCAAAACTCATTTACTGCAAATCTAAGTTATTAACAGCAAACCAGGTTAAACATCTTAGAGTTTTTTTTTTTGTCTTAGCGTTACAACTTCTAACAAAAGTCAAGTCAGAAGTGAGTTGGTCTTCTGGCTTAAAATGATAGACTGTGACCATTTACACTGCTCATCTCCAACCCAACTGGTGGGTTGGTCAAGCAAACCTGACCTTTGACCTTTCCACTTTAGCCCAGTAAACAAGTTCTGAAATAACCCAGCAATTTTTAGTGCTGGTCCACTCAGTTCTGCAGTTTTATTGCTCCTCGTCACGCAGCAAAGTGGAAATACTGCCGTCCATCTAATATTGCTACGAGCACGATAACGAGATGTACTTCTAATTTGGTGCACGTCTTTCTAGGCTTAAGAAAGGTTCATTTCATAATCCAAGTTGTCATGTCAAAATCTAAGATGGCTGCCACCTCGTGTAGATTTATGTGTGAGTAGGGTAACAAGAAAAATGAGCAACATGCCGACTTCTATTTTAGTGTTTTAGTTTAGTTTTCTGGTCGTAAAACAGGGTTCCAACTGAACGCTCCCTCAAACCCTGCAACATCTGTGTCATCGTGCTGTGCGATAAAACTGCACATGTCAGAGTGGCCTTTTGTTGTGGTCAGCCCAACACCTGTGCAATAATCTTGCTGTCAAATCAGCATGTTGATCTGCCACATCTGGTGGAGGATTATTTTGGCAAAGAAGTGCTCACTAACACATTTACACATATTTGTGAACAGTATTTAAAGACCCGAAAAAGTCTCAGATCTTTGAGTTCACCTCGTGAAAGATGGGAGCACAAAGCGTTTTTTATTCAGCGTACAGTTGTCTGTCCTGTGAGCTGAACACCTTGAAATAAAAGGCAACAAACCAACTTCCTGTTTGGTGTGTGTGCCTGCAGCAAAACAAAGGTCACCGTTGAAAACTGGGCTGACAGCCAGGTCAAAACCCAAGAGTGTGACCACATGAAGGCTGTGGATACTACATCAATGTGAAGTCTTGGTTTACTGGTTTTAATAAATTTTCAACAATTTAAAATCTTTTTTCCACATTTTCATAATGAAGTATTGTGCGTAGAATACTGAGGAAAGCGATTAATTTTATACCATTTGGAATAAAGCTGTAACAATAACGTGGAAAAAGCAAAGCGCTGTGAACACTTTCCAGATGAACCGTTCTATCACGGTGGAGATGAAACAAAAAAAGTTTTCATTGTAAGCCATAATCATAAAAATTACAAGAAAGGCTTTAAATATTTTATTCTACATGCATTGAGTCTATACAGGAGTTTCACTTTCTGAACTGAGTGACAAACATTGAACTTTTTCATGATATTCTAATTTTTTGAGGTGGCGGCCATCTTGGATTTCGATGTGACAACCCAATTTTGAAAGGAGTCTTTTTACACGCAAGATGCAGCAAATGGAAATTGGTGCGTCACTTTGCAAGTTATCATGCACATAACATGCACAGATGGACTTAGGAACTGGAGGTCACGTGGAGGGCGTTTCCAATTCTTTGTCTTCGCTCCAAGACATGGGACACAAATGTCCAAGGTTTTTTATTTTTATTTTACCAAGGGCCACATCCTGTTTGTTGTGTTCTTTGGTAAAATGAAAATAAAAAAAAAACTTTGGATATTTTTGTCCCGTTTGTTTAAAATGAGGGAACCAGACGACAGGGAAGTTGTTCCTGTTCCAGCATTGACTTCTGGGTTCACATCAGAGGTCTATGGGTGCACCATCTCCTTTAGAGAGAGGGTGAGACGTTCAGTTATCAGGAGACTCAGAGCAGAACCACTGCTCCTCCACATCCAGTGGAGCCAGTTGAGGTGGTTCATCTGGTAAGGATGCTTCCTGGGCGCCTCCCTAGGGAGGTGCTTCAGGCATGTCCGACTGGGAGGAGACCCCGGGGAAGATCCAGGACACCCTGGAGAGACTATGTCTCTGGGTTGGTCTGGAAACAGCTTCTTCTAGAAGAGCTGGAAGAGGCGGCTGTGGAGAGAGATGTCTGGACCTGCTCAAGCTGCTGCCCCCGAGACTCGACAGATGTGCATGTGCCATTTAGGGAAAAAATAAAAATAAAATCCATTTTTCTTTACCGGGCCACGAGGAAGCTGGTTCACGTCTCCAGCCGTCAGTGCGAGAGACGAGGAACAGCTTCAGGAGAGCAAGTCCAAAAACAAAAACAGAATAAACATTAAAGAATAAGTTTAAAACGGTATAAATGGCTGTTGCTCCATCACACTGAACCGCTCACCCCGACGTTCAGCACACGAGCACAAAGTCTTCACAGCAGTGGTTCTTAACTGGTACCAGCACCACATGTGGTCAGGATTCCTTCAGTGGAACTGGTCACCAGTTTAATGATCTGAACAGGCAGAGCCCAACGTATGAGCGGGTCAGATTTCAACCTTAGCTCCAAATGATAAAGTGACGTGGAGAACATGTGGAAGATCATAATGAACGATGGAGATCTTAAACCTGCGGTATGGAAGGCGGTGGAGCATTTCTAACCCTGGCTGTGAGATCGTTCCAGGATTAAACGAAGGTCAACTCTTAACGTCTCTGTATTTTCTTTTGGTGTTTGCAACATTTAACAACATTCAAACAACGTCTTGGTCTAATTGAACCATCTGTTTGCGCCACAAACACTTTGTACAGGAAATGTTTTCTCACTTCCACTTCCCACACGTTGCACACTTTGTTTTTAATAAATTAGACGAGACTTCTTTAAACAATTATAAACAAGTGTTCAGAAGAATGTATGAAAATATGCACTTGAAGTGCTAGAAAAGATACTCAGATGCGTGTTTACTCCCTTTTTATCAGACAAATAAAGGCAGATGAACTGGAGCAGTTCATAAAATTAGATTCTGAAGCTTTTTAAATCCTCGCAGATGTTTCGTTTCTAAAACTTGTTCAGTTTTTCCTGGAAAATAAAATAATAAACTTGAACCTAAGTAAGACATTGGATTGAAATCAATTTGACACGTCAAGGGTTCATTTAAAAATTATCTATAAAGTGCAATAAAATTATAAAAGCTAATCAAATATAAATACTGTTCGTCGTGTGCACTCATTATTAAACAGTCCTGTCGGCGATGTGCAGAGTTCGCAGCATCCGTTTGGCAGTTGGAGGTCAGTTTACAGAGTAGTGTGTTCGTCTTTGAAAGCGCTACACTTGTTTTAAACTTCTGTCGCCCTCCAGCCAGTATTCTTCTGTCTGCATCTCTGTGAGGCGAGAAACTGTCCTCTGGAAGGCAAACTTCTCTTCCTCGCCGCTGAAGATGGACAGGCTGCTGGCCTCTTCCTGTCGAGGAGAAAACGCTGGCGTTCATCACGTGTTTTTCTTCAGAGTGTTGTGCAACAAGTTCAGAAGAACACACAAGTCAAAAGGTTCAAAATGTCCTGATGCTCAATCATCCAGTAGAAAAACTAACAAGGTGGAGTCAGGTCCTCTGGACGGATTCTTCTTGTTGAAACGTTTCATCTTTTATCCAAAGGACTTCTTCAGTCTGAGGAGCTGCAATAAACACAGTTGTATAAATTTCACCTTCTCATAGTGGATCAACCAGTTTGTTGGTGACATCCAGAACCAGCTGTTCACATGATCAAGCAGGACCATCAGTCTAATAACAGATTGTGAACAGCAAGCAGGCGTCAGGGCACTAACAGGGGCTGAGTGATACTAGCAATAACTGCATTGTAGGAGGGGGACAGTTGAACACGGAGGCTCCGCCCATATTTAATGATGGACAGGTTCTCTTCACAAAGATGGCTTCCTTCACTCCCCTCTCAAACCAACGTTCCTATCTTTCAAGGATGTGAACATCTTCATCCCTGACAGGGTGACCGCTGGGCCCAGCACAGATGAGCAACATCTTCAGGCCAGGACTCTGGTTTACACTCATCTCCAGACCAGCACTGACTCTTTCA
The DNA here is from genome assembly GCA_032273985.1 of Hypsolebias coamazonicus. Taxonomy (NCBI): domain Eukaryota; kingdom Metazoa; phylum Chordata; class Actinopteri; order Cyprinodontiformes; family Rivulidae; genus Hypsolebias; species Hypsolebias coamazonicus. Next base: position 2,757,041 of record JAVCKU010000004.1, read on the forward strand.
GGGATGAAGATGTTCACATCCTTGATATTCTTGATTGAGAGAGGAGTAAAGGAGGCCATGTTTGTGAAAAGAAACCGGCCATCGTTAAACAGGGGTGGAGGCCTCCGTGTCCAACTGTCACTTTCTTACAATGATGTTATTGCTAGTATCACTCAACCCTCTGTGAATAGCAAACAACCATCAGGGTGCTAACGATCAGTTGTTAGGTTGATGGTCCTCCTTTATCATGTGAACAGCTAGTTCTGAATGTCAACAACAAACTGGTTGATCCACCACGAGAAGGTGAAATTTATAAGACTGAGTTTGTTGCAGCTCCTCAGACTGAAGAAGCCCTTTGGATAAAAGACAAAACGTTTCAACAAGAAGAACCCGTCCAGAGGACCTGACTTACCAGTAACCTTGTTAGACAAGACAAATTGGTTTTTTACATCACGTCTGCTGTAGTGACCATCTTTTTCTTGACTCAGCCATGTTGTTTTTTTTACAAGATATTCAGTACAGTAGGTAGAAGAGCAGAGGTACTTTTTTTTTTACTGTTTGAGGCAGCGCAGAGCAACGGATCCTGTGAGGCTCAAACAGCTGGACTTACACTGAGATTAAATTACAAGTGCAGTCTGTTTACTACTTAGGCATCTTCTGAAGGCAGTTGCTCTGAACTTTAGTGCCACTGTCTTGTAATCCTGAGGTTGCAGGTTTGAGCCCCGGTTGCAGGAAGGGCATCCGGCGTAAAACAATTGTCAGTGTTTCATGAGCGTTCACTCGCTGTGGCAACCCTTAAAGAAGGAAGCAGACAAAATAAAGTTTCTAAAAATAAAGGCCTGCACGCCACACTTTTTATTAGAGCCCGACTGATGTATCAGTAGTGCCAATATTTTAGGCCGATATGGACGTTTGGGGACATATTGGTATTGGTGATAATTGTCCAATTATGCGCTGATTTAAGCACTTCCAATTTTCACCCCAAAGATGTTGAGAACGAGCTGTAACTGTACAATGCATCCAGCAGAGGGCGCATGAAGACAACTTTCAAGTCACGGCCGTTCACTCAAGTTTCAGTTTCAGTGCAGCCGAAGCAGCGAGCAATACTGTGTAGAGTATTTTGCTGATTAGAGCATGGTAAGCTTATTTTAACTGATCTGTAAAATAAATAATCAATAATAAATTATCTTTAATCCTCCAACCCACTTTTAATTAGCTACATGCCTCTCAAGTTAACAAGCTAACATTTAGATCATATGTATCAAACTCAAGGCCCAGGGGTCAAATGTGACCCTCGGTGACATCTTATCTGGCCCCCAAGATGATATTTTAAATGTAAAATACTTTTATCACTTGAATTTTTTTCAGTAATCTTTGATTATGCTGTCAAAAGTGCAACAGAGAACATCAAAAAAGACCAATCAAACTCTTGTTGAGGAACCTGTGACCAAGAAAAGATGTTGAGTATCTAACTTGAGTTAATGTAGATTCTGAAACCGACCCTTAGTTTGAAAAAGGTTTTAATTTTGGCTCCTTTTGTAAGTGGGTTTGACAGCCCTGGTTTAGATACCAGTAATCTAACATAGGCTATTCCTTGTAAAACTTTATCCAGAACAATAAATCTAACAGAAGTAAAATATATCAGTGTTAGTAACGTTATCTTTGTCATCAATGAAATGCATCGTTTGTCTGAAATCTTTACTTCTCTACAAAGAAAAATAAAATCTGCTGCAGTCAATACTAATTAGACCTTCATCATACGTGACTGACTGTTGAAACAATGAACAGGAAGGTGTTTCTTTGTTTAATTTGTATTCATGTAACACACTTGATAACTTGATGGTGAATAGTGGATAGAAAACATGAACGCACGTTGGGAAGACTGTTTTTATGACCAGTGTTCCACTTGTAAACCTACTACAGCGTGGACATGATTAGCTTAGCTTCATGGTTGCTAACATAAACAAGCCCCGCCCCACTCACTGTTTTCTTAGATTCTTGGGGGTGGACAAAGCTCAAAAATATAAATGTCGGTTATCGGCGATCGCCTTCCCCACTCAATATCAGTATCGGTGATAACTAAAATTTCCACATTGGTTGGACTCTACATTTTATAGATATTTGTAAAAAAATATGTTGAATATCATTTTCCTTTCACTTCACAATTACCGTACTTTGTGTTGGTCCATCACATAAAATCTCGGTAAAATCCTTTGAAGTTTGTGGATTTAATGTGACAAAACGTGTAAGAGTTCAAGAGGTATGAAAACTTTTTAAAGCAGAAGAGAAAACTGAGCCTGGTTGAAAAAAGTCTAAAATTTCCTGTAAGAAACTCGTGCACAGGTCCCAGTGATGTACAGGCTGAGTCAGCTGACCTATTTTCAGACGAGTGTTGGCTCCTCTGAGCGACAGCTGCTTTAATTATGGATGTTTATCCCTGACGGCTCCAAGTCCTTGTGCAGAAACGTAAAAACAGAGCTGCAACTCTCACCCTTTTCAGCCCCAGGTCGTCCATCAGAACGTGGCTCTCATCGTGACTGTGATCCACGTCGTGCACAAAAATCTCCTCCAACGGGTGATCTGCAAGAATCACCACACGCACCTGGACCGGGAGAAGATTGGTTGTTTCTGCTGTACAACAGGTTAAGAAGAGTAACAAAGAGCCGCAGCGCACCTTGTGCTCGTAGAGGGCGTCCACGAGCGTTATGAGGCGCCTGGCTTGTGACTTCTTGTTCAGCGTCAGCAGAGGAATGTGTCGGATGAAGACCGTGTCAAACAGCCGAGAAATTTCCAGGTAATCGCTGGCGCCTAAAGGCTGAAAGGGTCAAAAGGAGTAAGTTTTTATATCAAAGCAGCTAAGACTCATGCTCAACATTTACTGAGTGTTAACAAAAATCTCACATTACAGAACGAGATCCTGAATAATGTTTACAAAATGCACCATATTATATATTAAATTATTATTGTTTAGTGTGTATCGTAGATCTTTGTATACTGTTTCTTCTTTTTTATACTTTATATTTTTGTGATTTTGGGGTGTAACTGGGACTTTGAGTCCACAATTTTGTTCCACCTCATGTACCACGTGATGAAACGACAATAAAGAACCTTGAAAACTGGATGACTCCGCCCCTTCAAAGGTTAAAGCATGAAAGGTAGCAGGTGATATGAATTCCTTCAAGAATTGCTGAGGCTTCAACAACTTTGCATTCAACCTTTACGGTATTTACACAGGTCAGTCTCATTGAGCCTCGAGTTATTAACACTAAGAGAAGCCGAATACTAGCTGAAAGAGAAAAATGGCAAAAAAAAGCTAAAAGTAGAAAAGATTGGCTAAAACCTAAACAGAGCAAAAGGCTAAGTAAAACATGTACAAATATAACTTAAACAAAGGCTGTTTTAAAGTATCAAAAGAAACTACAAGTAGCAAAAGATGAGCTAAAAATGGTAAAAGTTAGCCAAAAGCCAGGAGTAAGAAAAAACTAGCTCAAAACTAATAAAAAGGCAAAAAATGTGTTTAATGTATGAAAAGTTTTGCAAAAAGCTAATATTATCTGAAATTTTAAAAAAAGTAGCATAAGAATAGCTAAAAGCTAAAAGTAACAAAAGACTAGCTCAAAGCTAACAGTGACAAAAAGCAGCTAAATGTATCAGAAGGTTAACAAGAAGCTAAAAGCAAAATAAGGCTAGCTAAAAGTTGGGTATGTGTAGCTAAAATGGCAAAGGACTAGCTAAAAGCATCAAAAGTGTAGGCAAAGAGTAGCTCAAAGCTAAAAGTAGCAAAAAGTTAGGTAAAAAAGAAGCTCAAAGCAGAATAAGACTAGCTACAAGCTCAGAGTAGAAGACTGGCTAAAAACCTCATAATACTAAAAGGCTAAGTAAAAGACACAAAAGCTAGCTAAACGACGCAAAAACCTGTTTGAAAATATCAAAAGGAAGCTATAAGAAGAAAAACTTAGCTAAAAGCTAAGAGTAACAAAAAGTAGCTCAAAATTAAAATGAGCAATGAGTCTGGTTGAATGTATTCAATGACTAGTTAAAGCTAAAAGTAGCAAAAGGCTGGCTGAAATCAGCTAAAAGTAGCAAAAGACATAAGACAATAAAATCAGCAAAAGGCTAAGTAATGGTTGGAGAGGTCTGGCTAAAAGTTAAACACAAAACATTAGCTAAAAACTAAAAGTAGCTTAAGAAGACAAAAACAAAGCCAGTAGCTGAAGGAAAATTCAAAGAGAACCCTGTTTTTAACAGAAGAGATCTCCCAGTATTTGTACGGGGAACATATTTGCGAAAAGCATTTTGGTAAAAATCCAATGAGCTAAAACCCTCTTCACTAACGGGGCTGAAAGTGTTGATATTTGAATGGTTGAAATATGAGTGAGTGTGCAGAAGAATGGTAGTTAAACTCCAGAAGCTGTAAAAACAAATGCTGACTCAGCGTCCACACGTTGAGAACCTACTCGGTCACACAGCTCCTCAAACGTACAATCTGCGACGGTCCCACACGCTTTGTTCAGGCGGACTTTGCGGTTGTGAACATTTAAAACTCTTGGTCGTGTTACTGCAGACAAAGAAAGAAGAACTTAATAAGTTCCATGATGGAAATGTCTGTAGAGATCAATAAAAATATTTTAACACGACTTACTGTCATTTTGTTTAAAAGCCAACTGGTCGAACATCGCATCTAGTGTTGCTTCTGCTTCAGGCTCACTGGAGCTACAAAGACCACAGCAAATGTTCACCGCAGGAAATATTTGACTAAATAAGTGTTTGAGTTACACCAAAACATCTCTTACAGGAAGTAGATTTTTCCAGCAGAGGGTCGATTTCTTTTCCGGTAGTCAATCCCCGAGTCGAGCTGAAGAGTTTGGCAATATTTCTGCCAAAGTACGAGCATCATTAGGCGCATTTATTTAGCAGAGGAATCAATGTTTTCTCTTTTACCTGCAGCACTGCGATAAAAGGCACAAAGTTGACTCGCTGCAGTCCGTTTTTATACAAGTCTGAGGGGAGACGAAACAGAAGACAGTTCATAAAACATCTACCTTCCTTCTCTGCATCATGTCAGCCTAACACAGGACTTTGTAATGTAAATAAACAAAAACATGATAAATTGGTTCAAAACTTTTACAACCTTCACTGTGATGTATATAAACTCACTCAAAGTGATATTTTGTTGAATCATCTGATTTAATTTCATTCTTGGCTCATTGTTGCACAACTACAACTGATTCAAGTCAATCCCAATAAAGATGGCCGCCACTGCCACCAAAACGGCAACACCTTTGGTATCAATATCACTTTTATTGTTGAAAAATTATAAAATTGTTTCTCTTTACATTTGATAAAATTCCAACCCAAGTTCTAAATTAATCTAGACTTTGTGTAAAATGTAAAAAAAATTAATTAAATTTTAAAAAAGATTTGTATATTACATAAAACCCATATTTTATCACAGTGAAACATAGTAAACATCTAAAATATTTAAACTAAGAATTACGCATTCACACACACACACACACACACACACACACACACACACACACACACACACACACACACACACACACACACACACACACTAGTTGGGGTTGAGTTTTATATACAGTATTTCTGATTTTACATCTGGAGCATTTACAGAAAATAATTATAGATGAGCCGTTTGGATTGAAGCAAAGTTGTACAAGTTTTAAAAAATAATATTTTAAAGCATAATCACCTTCAGGGGGACGATTTGAAGTCGCCACGACAACAACGCCGTTTAGAAAGAGATTCTCAAAAAGCTGCTTAAGAATCATGGCGTCGGCGATGTCAGTCACCTGAAGAGCGTTAAAGAAATGAGCTGCAGTTACTGCGGAGGTGACGTCCTCAGAGACGAAACGTTTCCTCAGAAGTTTCTTTACAAGATGTTTAAATGACCTGAAACTCGTCAAAGCACAGCAGAGAGGCCTCCTCGCTGATCTCCTCAGCAACCGGAGCAATTGGGTCGTACGATTTGGCCATTTTTCCTGCCTTCCTTTTGGGCAGGCTCTGTTTCAGCCGATGGATCCCTGAAGGTTCAGAATAAAAAAGGTTTTGCATAGTTTGCATTCGTGAGATAAGTATAAATATTAGAAGACGGTCCAGACAATTTAGTTTTTAAACATGAGAGAATGAGATTTTTACTTTCTTGATAGTTTCATACCTAAAATCGTTCTGGTCAAAATTACTTTGCTCAAACTTTAAATAGATTACCAATGATTACGTTCTGATGGTTTTATTAAAATCCATTCAGTGATTTATGACATATTTTAATACCACAAACAAAACCACACAGACGGACTTGAGCAAAATGATTTTCTTCACATTTGCTTTCAGCAGAGTCTGCAAAGCTCTGGTCAGGTTAAATGAGAACAGAAATGTGACTCTAAAAAAAGTTACGTTTGGTCCTCTGGACATTTTGTGTGTTTGTTTTGTTTTTTGAATGTCCAGAAGACGAGACTTAACTTTTTGAGATTTTTCTACCTGGATTATTGAGCAGCATCAGGGTATAGAAATGTGACTTTATCTAAAATCAACTTTCTGCTGATGCAAGTGTCTGAAGCGCTTCAAGCATTCTGAACAAAACTAAATTATTCATGGATTCTCCTGCGCCTTCGGTCGGTTCACCCTCATCTGCCCCCACAAGCAAAGAAAAACCCCTGATGTCCCCCGTCATGGAGGGATTTGAGTAGTGAATGTTTGTAGTTTTGGAGATGAGTGCTTTTCTAGATTAGATTTGAACAGGGAAAGCAAGTAAACCCTAATAGTTGTGGAGCAAGCTATCCAGGTGGGTAGAAGGTACACTGTGGAGAAGAACTGAGGTTAAAAAAAATTTGGCTTGTCCAAGACAGCGCATTAGACAAATGTATACTGGATAGA
>JAVCKU010000004.1:2819981-2831815 GCA_032273985.1 Hypsolebias coamazonicus
TTGAGGGAAATATTCCTGATAACAATTTTGTCTTTTTATGATTTTTCAGCTGAGTAAACTTTAATTAACAGATTATTCAATAAAGTCAAAGTGAAAACAGGATTTCATGATAAAGCCGGCACCATTTATTTATTTTTAATCTTCACTGATGAAAAAAAAATACATCTATACATAAAATGTTAAAAAAAAAAAACCTTTCCACCCTCCGTCTCGGACTCCCGATCCTCCCGCCCGCCAGGGCTCAGAATCCGGCCTTTGTGAGCAGGGGGTCCGGCCTGGCGTGCTTCGCGTGTCGGCAGCTCGTATGATCCTCCACGATGACTCAGTTCGCTCGTCGGTCACCAAACACAAAAAAACAAAACACCTGGACTTCAGCATTAAACACTGCGCCGTCATTATTGTTCTTAAATTGTTTAAAATAGATCCAGCTGCTGCGCCACATCCCGAGAAATTGCAAATGGCGGATCGGTGAAAAGTTTCTGATCCAGTGACTCCTCCCCCTGACCAATCAGAGTTCAGCATTCACGTTTTGGTCCGGACTCGACTCACTGAGCTCGGTCGGTCCCACCAGAGAAGCAGAGACCAAAAAAGGACTTGAATCAGCCTCAAATCAGCTAAAATACTAGCTGAAGTAATAATGCAAAAGGGTTCTTTCCGTAGCGCGGTTCCCATAGTTGGGGCTGAGTAGAGGCAGTGCAAATGGAGCAATAGTTTACACATGTCCCAGGAGAAATTCAATAAGTCGGCCTGCTTCAAGGCTGAACAGGGGAGTCAGATTCAGATAAGCCACAGTTGTTGATTTTTTTTCAGGCAAACTGTTGTTTCTCATCAGCCTTGAGTTCTGCTGGTACTCTCGATGATCCAACCTTCAGAAAAGGTTGACAGCTTTGCCATGGCCTGAATTGCTGCCACCGTCTTCTTTAACAGCCGACAACATAGGTGTCCGACGGAGCCAGAAGCAGAAACCCTGCTATCGTAAATCTAATGATGTAAATCTTCAGCATCCTCTTGAGACAGTGCAGAAAGGCACATCAACTTATCCACGACGTACCCTGCCGCATGCGTCTCAGCGATGCATGAGGGTTCTCCAGGACCCTGTTGCTTGGTTGAAAAAAAAAAATTATCAATTGTGTTGAAAGTCCAGCTGACCAGATCCATGTCAGTAATTTATGATTCGAAAGATGTGTAAATAGAAGCTCTGATACACAGGACAGAGAGAAAAAAAAAAACAAGGCAGGAGGGAGATGGGAGAGGAAAGAAACATGCGTCCGTCTTGATCGAGAGCAAGTGAGGAAAAAAAAAAACTGGTTTGAAATGAAAACCTTTTTGTTGTACGTCTTAAATTTATAAAATAAAATAAATAGATTTTTTTTTGTTGCTGTGAATTAAGTAATTGAAGTTTCAGGTTGTAAGGATGCAGATGAAAGCATGAAAGCAGCAGAGTTGTGAAAAATAAAACTAAATGAAGCAGGGATTCAAGGAGAGTAAAGAAAGAGCTTCATACCACCATTAAATGTCCTGGAGACAGCCAGTTGTGCCATAACAGCTGAAAACAGATCAATCAAAGGTGATACATAAGAAACAAAATGTTCTCTATTCAGACTTTTTACTGTTCAACAGAATCAAATCGGCATGTTTGTTTGTTTGTTTGTTTGTTTATTAGACAAAAACTAAGCCAACATTGAAAAGCTGAATCCAGTCCTGCTGCTTGCCCAGGGTTAGACCAGTGCTGCTGATCAGATGTATTGATTAACTGATCGTCATCAGTGTGATCGCTTCTGTTAAAACATGAGTTTAATCCGTTGGCTGTGCTGGAGCTGACAGGTGTGTTAATACTATGTCAAGATGGAACGACATCAGCAATGACCTTAGAGAGCCAGTTGTCAGTTATCATCATCTGAAAAGAGTTTAAAATTATTATTTTTAATTGTTTTCAATCCATCATTCTTCAGACGATTTACACAGCAATCATGTATTACAGCTGCCAATCTTCCAAGCAAATTCACCCAAAGGTCAGACCATGCAGTGTGAAATGACCAAGAAAAAACCAAGAGCTTCTTCTCAGACTCCACAGGTCACAGTTAGCAGATAAAAGGTTAAAGGTCATGAGAGGACAACTGGATAAACACTGAAGAAGTATGACTTAGTTAGAAGTGCTGCGGGCTCTAAAAAGAAACGTAACAGTCTTCATGCTGTAAAGTTTCATCTAAAGGAACCACAGGTCTTCTGGAACAATGCCCTATTGACAGATGAGACCAGAGGATCGATGCTTACTCATAGTTAACAGCTCTGAAGAAAAACTCACAGCATTTCAGCACAAACACCTGAAACCAACTGACAAGCACGGTGGTGCCTGCAGTGGACCAGGTCTCCCTGCAGTGGACCAGGAAGTCCTCTGTGGACCAAATTGTCTCTTGTTGATTCTCAAAGGAAAGTCTATTGTTGCTGTTGTCATCATTCTTTGTTAAAACCAGGTCTCTCTTGTAAATGAGTCCTCGAGGCTCAATGGGATTAACCTGCCTAAATAAAGGATGAATGAATAAAGCAAATAGCTACCGGTAGCTAAAAACCTGAAATTAGCTAAATGCTAGCTAACAGTAGAAGAAGTTAGCTAAAAGCTAAGAGTAGCTAATGTTTCAAAAGGCTAATAAGTGAAAAGTAACAAACAGCTGGTTAAAGGCTAAAAGCAGCAAAAGCCGAGCTAAACATTGAAAGTATCTGAAGATTATAAACTGCTCAAATATCCTGAAGCAGATTTCAAAGAGAACTGTGAACGAATTAAAGAGCTCTTATTGTTTTTCTATAGGGAAAATGCAATGAATAGCACCCATCTCCTGAATGAGCCGAACGTTTTATGAATTATAAGAGATTACAAAAAATGAATGGGAGAATAAAGAGAGGAAAACAGCAGAGTTCTGTCTGACTTACTTTTCACCAGCTTTCACAAAATCCTTCAGCGACACCCCCCTGTTGGTCACGCAGGCCTTTCCACCCAGGCCTACAATCAGGGCGGTGAGAATGGCACTTTTTCCACCTGAGAAACAAAACCAGCAGCACAGACAGAGAGAATTACAGTAATGTACTGATTTAACAGCAAATATTCACAAATCATACACGTCTAGAAACATCACAGATCAGTGTAGCCACAGAACACGTGCACTGTGCTTTAAAATACACAACAAATGGTGTGCACGTGACTCCTGTCTCTGAGATCTGAAGAGTGAATGCTTGTAGTTTTTGACATGAGTGTTTTTTCCTGACTGGAATTGAACAGAAAATGCCTAAATGTTTTTGGTGCAGAATATTCGAGAGGGTAGAAGATGCACTGTGTAGAAGAACAGAGGTAGATTTTATTTGTTTAGTTTTTTGCTTGTTCGATGCAACGCAGAGTGATGGATCCTGGAAGGTGAACAGAGCAATTTCATCTACCAGCAGGTGCAATAGTGGAACAAACAACATCCGCCTAGCGAGCTTTAAACCCCGCACACACTCCAAGCAGCTCCCCGTCTGACCCAACCGAGAGCTGAGCTGCTGCCCGACCCGACTGCTGATCCTCCACCTTGTGTTTCTGCTGCCTGTGACAGAAACGCTCTCTGTAAAACTTTTTCCACAACAACCAATCTGCAATTGAGGCGCGCGTGCAGAACTCCATAGAGAAAAGAGCGGATTTAAGAGATCATCAGGCGTGCAGAATCACGAAGGTGAGGAAAACAAACCAGCAGAAAGAAGCTGCGTTGGTGAAGCTCTAAGTGTCTGTGACAAGATTAGCATAAGACAGTTTATCTTATTCAACTAAAACTCATAAAACTCCTGAGGAAATGACACTACCTGAATCTTTTCTGGTTTCTCTGGCTCGAACTGCACTAACATCATCAATGCTGCTAGTTTTGGATGTCTTGGATGAGGCAGCAGAGCGTGGATATACTTCTCGACTAAGATGCCACTTTGCTCTGTCTTCAGTGTGACACTGCTTGTGCTTTTCTGCCTTATCCATGGTTCCTCAGTAGCCATGGTGTTGGAACTTCTGTTCACGCACAGATATTAACAAGTCCTGCAATGTCTGCTCAAGGAAATGATTGTTTTGGATATTCTGTCTGGTTAAATCATGTTGCTGCATTTAAACTTGTCCCTCCATGCCAATTTCACACTTATGAGTTCTAAACATCTGCCTCTTTAAATACATCTCGTCAAAAATTACCATGGAGACCAAGTGCTACAATATCAACTCCAGCAATTAACCTTGTGCCACAAAGAACACCCAGAAATCTTTGAATGATGTTTGGGGTTCAGTCTGATCCTGGTCCTCTCACCTCATGCAGCTCTCCTTTAAAAACATGTCAGGATTACATACTTTGCACATTAATGCTCGTAGCCTCCTTCCAAAAATAGATATGCTGAGGATATGGGTTAGCTAGTACTTGGGAAATTTAACTGATGAGCATCTCTCTTTTAAACTACACGTTGAAAACTTAAAGAAACTGAAACTGGGTTTCTTTTTCAAAAATAGATCTTGCTTATCTCTGAATGCCAGGAAACACCTTGTAGCTGCTACTTTCTTACCGACTATATGGTGAAATTATTTACACGAATGCTCCTGCCAGCGCCTTGCAGATGTGGTTGTAACCACCGTACCCATCACTGCGTCATCATTATCTACACGTAGGCTCTCACACTGGTTCATCTTCATTTATAAATCACTCCTTGGTCTGCTACCTTCTTATATCTCCTCCCACACGTCATGTCGTCAGTGCAGTTACAGCGTGCGCTCTCAGGACTTCATTACCTGCAGTGTTCCTTATATGGTGTTAGCCATATTGGATTCTGACGTGGCCACCCAGTTCTCTAAAGAAAATTTTCTTAAACCTAGATTTAGCCACACACCAACATGGCAGTCAGTACCTCACATATTTGTCAAGTTATCATGTTCACAACATACAAGGACGGACAAATGGAGGGTATTTCCAATTCCGCCTTTTCGGTCTGCACCAGGGGCAAAAAGAGTAAATTTTCAGGACCCCAGAGAGTGTCAGGATTCAAACACATCAAAGGGTAACAGAAAATCAGGACGTTGAGATGTTTATTTACTCACTTCCATTGTTGCCAACAATGAAGTTCACATGTGGACCAAACTGGAAGGGACCCAGAGAATGATGGCACATAAAGTTTTTCAAAGTGATGCTCTCTATGAGACCAATGTCTCCCTGCAGAAACATGCAGAACGTGATAAATCAACCGTTACCGCAGGCGAGGTGTACAAACATGAGGTTTGCAGAAATGTTTTAACTCACTGAAGCAGAGTAAGTGGAGCTATTTGAAGATAGTCCCTGGTGGTTTGAATCATCCGGAGCATTTCCAGCCTTGGCAGGTGTCGGTCTGCGGATCTTCAGACTTGTCTCATCACAGAGCACTTTACCTTTCCTCTTACTCATTTTGACAGATTCACTGAAAAAAATGGACCAACCAGATCAGTCATTATCAGAATCAGTGCTTCAAAGATTCTCGTGAAAGAACGCAGGTCTTCTCAGCTGCTACATCACATTGCATTTTAGCTCATGTTAACCTTGGAGGCCATCTTGAATCAGACAGACTCCTAAAGTTAACTAGAAGAACTGCATTTCCTGCTAAAATGTAGTGTGATTACTTACTGGATGAGTTTTGCTGAAAACTACTGAAGCAGCTGAAAAGGTTTCATCACTGAACTGTTAATGCGAGTTGAATTTGAACAGCTGACATTTGCGGGAAGCAGAAAAACAGCAGAAATAAAAAGGCTGGACAGAGCAGAAATGTAGCAGAATAAGATGAAATAGGCAGATAATGAGTTAATAGATTACAAACAATCTGATATTAGCAAAAAAAAAAAAAAGTAAGAGCTAGAAAAATCTGAATTCAGCAGAAAGAGTCTGAAAAGGGAAAAAAGGCTGAAATTAGCAACACAAAAGAAGACAAATCTAAAATTAGATGACAAATACATTAAAATTAGCTGGGAAAAAAGCTGTATTTAGCACAAAGAAGCTGAAAGGAAGATGAAAAGCTTAAATTAGTAGAAAACGAGCTGGAATGAGCAGAAAGAAGCTAAAAGGAGCTGAAGATTTTGAAGGATGTGAAGAGAGGTCCATTCATTTCCAATGATTAAAAACATGAAAAGGATAAATATTTCAAAAAGTAAAAATTACACAAATATCAAAAGTAGCAGCAGGGATGTCCTGAATGAGCTGAACGTTTTGAGATGTTGAAATATAATCTTATATAATTGTATATATAATATACAATTATAAAAGATTGTTCTCCAAACAGTCAGTCTGTAAAGATGTTGTTAGAAAGCCTCAGACATGGAGCTGAACAAAGCTTCTTCACATTCTCGTATCAATCATAAATCTTTGACATGTCACCATCAGTAAATTGATCCTGACCACGGAGCGACCTGAGATCAGGTCAGTGTTTTCATTTATTTCATTTTACATCAAACTAAATTAAAACACCTCGAACTTTTACTAAACTTCTGCTTTTCAAGGTTCAAACACGAAGCCTCACCATTGTTCGTCTGCCTGCAGCTTCTGTCCACAAACCATGAGCAGGTGGAGCAGAAGCTCCAGCTTCTTCTTCCTGCTCGAACAGAACCAACGCGGAACTCACGGCGCGCTCGGTGATTGGCTCAGAGCCCACCTGGGGGCGGGGCTCTAAGCCAATCACAGACTCCGACACCAACCTGTCACGGTTTGATCGGATTTTATGACACATGTCAATCATGATTAGAGGTTTTAAAAAGCCACCTGAGCACGTGCTCGCCCATCCTGCCAGCGCGTTCCTGCAACTCACGGAGAGGACATGATGGCCACGTGGCCTCCAACAAACAGGTGAGAAGAAAATGTCTGAAGATAAATTAGTCTCAAAGTAGTGAGCCTCACGTGATGTGCATACCTTCAAAGAATACCATGCCTTCATTTTACATAAAAAATATATGTTGTGTTTTTAAAGTTTTGTCTAATTTCCTGTTGTTGAAACAACTTCTGATGAAAATAAATGTGAAGAAGAAAATTGTAATTCACAGTACAGACATTTTTAGAGAAGGCAAAGCTTGCTGGCGCAAATGACTATTGTACATTAGAGCTGCTTTAGTATGGAAAAAATAACCAATCATAAATATGTTGGTCAATAATTACAATTATTGGAAATCATTATTGAGTTTGGAAACAGCATTGATTGCACTTAAAGGCACTAAACGATAAATTGTCCTTGTTGAACCTTTAAGAACTGATCGTCCTCATTCAGATATTGGCTACTGGTTAAAATAATAAACACTAATTGATTAAATGTGAATAAAGTGAAAAGTTTTATAGGCAAACCAAATAGTTTGCTTTTAAAATGACTGATGGCAATGATGAAATAATAAAATGTGTATGGATTAGAATTACAGCTTGGTCTGTAAAAAGTTAAAACACAGGAAAAAGTTGGCAAATGGGGGTGATTTAAAAAAAATGGAAGTGCATTACTAGAAAATGTAAAAAAATAATGATTCAAATAGAAAATGTTTGGAATATCAAGGGAAATTTTTCTCTTTGAAAAAACCTTAATATGATTAAAAGTTTTAATCCTCGATCGTAGTTTGCACACAAAATTACAATCTCTCAACTTGAGGATGATGGTTTTTGTTCACCTAAAGTGAGTTAAATAAAGTTAATCCCAGTTTCAGCTTGTGCACTCTGATGTAGCCTATGTGTCAAACTTTAATTAATCTCCATATTTATCATTCATTTAGTCTCAAAAGTACAGTGTCCAACAAGTGCAAACAGCAAAACACACTGCGAACACATGATTGATGCAAACACCAAAAACACACAATAAAAGACCCAAATGCAACAGAAAAATGCTACAGAAGAAATATTATATTAAAAAAAATAACAGGAAGAAAAAACATACAACCAACAAAACAACTGCACAGGAAAAATGCTGCAAATGCCAAAACACTATAAATCCCACCAAAACAGAAACTGCTCCACAAACCAGAAATGCACCAGACCACGAGGGGGACTCTGCTGCCAAGTTGAACCAGACCTCCTGTAAAGACAAAACAGAATCCCCAGAAGAAAGTTTTCTGTTGCATTTGTTGTTGTTTTTGTGGAGTTTGCGTCATTCATGTATTTGCAGCGTGTTTAGCCGTTTGCGATGCGTTTGCAGCTGTCGACCACCGTACAAAAGTATTTACAAAAGCATACAGCCAGGTTTGTATGCGTACAAGAAGACTGACAAATGCATAAACAGTTTTTCAAAAGTCCATATTTTAAAGTTCACAAGTAGAAATATGTTAACCATACAGACTGTGTTATGTGTGCATGAATTGGGTGCTGGAGATGGATCAGTCAACTCAGGTGCATGATCAGCATGCGTGATCTGTGATGTGTGTTTAATGTTTGTTTTTTTTTCATGCTCAAGATTCACAAATATATTGTTGCCTTCAAGGCTGGTGGGAAAAACTGGGACATATGAGCCTTACCAGATTTTTTGGATTTTTGGAAACAATGTATTTCTGATATGGAACATTAGTTCATAGCCTATCAAACTCATGCACTTCTATTGCCATTATTGAATTCCCAAAATGTTCATTTTTTTGACTGTGTGGCTAAAATAAACTTCCCAACGCCCTCTTGTGGCAGTGCCGCAGCCTCTACCAGTGGCTGTGGACATGATTGCAGGGCATCCACCATACCAAGCCTCTGAAAGATGAGCTGATCAAGATCAAAGTTCTTTTTTGTGATTTGCATCACATGTGGTACATGAGCTGGAATGAAATTGTGCACACAGGGTCTCAGTTACATCCAATTATAGGAAAAGTATACATTTAAAACAAAAACGGTAATAAAGATCTAAGCTTTGAACGAACAAATGCGCTAAACACTTAATAGTGCAAAAACAATACGCCAAACAACGGCAGCACGACCATGAGTCTGTGTGAGTATGATGAATGAACACAGGAACATGAAATGAATCAGCAGCATGAAATCAGCAGCAGTAGTAAGTGTTTGTTCTGTCTGAGATCCATGACTATCTCCTTTGTCTTCTTCACATTGATGTGAAGGTTGTTCTTCCTGCACCAGCTTTCCGTGTGTTCCAACTCCTGCTTGTAGCTGGACTCGTTGTTTGTGATGCATCCAACTACTGCTGTATCATCTGCAAACTTTACAACATGACCGCCTGGATGGGTAGGTGCACAGTCATATTTGAGCAGAGTGAACACGAGAGGGCTCAGCACACAGCCCTGATGGGAGCCAGTGCTGAGAGATATGGTGGAGGAGGAGAAGTTGTGGATCTTCACAGACTGCTGTCTGTTTGTTAAGAAGGCCAGGACCCAGTTACAAATGGAGAGGCTTAGTCCTAGTGTGAATAGTTTGTCCATCAGGTTTTGGGGGATCATGGTGTTGAGGGCAGATGTGAAGTCCACAAAGAGCACACTGACGAAGGAGTCTTGCTCCAGGTGGGTAAGAGCAGTGTGGACTACAGAGGAGATGGCGTCTTCAGTTGACTGATTCTCACGGTATGCTACTGATGAGGGTTCTCACTGGTGTTGATGGTTGTTTTATGTGGGTCATGACCAGTCTTTCGAAGCATTTAGCGACTATCGGGGTGAGGGCTACTGGCTGGTAGTCATTCATCCCAGTCAGTGTAGAGCTCTTTGGGACTGGGATGCTGGTGGCAGTCTTCAGGCAGGTTAGAATTGTTGCCAGGGTAAGTGAGGAGTTTAAGATGTCGGCCAGCACCTCGCAGGGCTGATCGGCACAGTCTTTCAGCACCTTCCCAGGGATGTCATCTGGGCCAGTTGCTTTTTGAGGATTAATCCTCCTGAAAGTACTCCTTACTTTGCTGAGGTCACATTGAGAAACTTTTCTTCCAGTGGTGAGGTGAGTCTGGTGCTGAGTGGTCTGTGTGGGTCTTCAAAGCATGTGTAGAACTTGTTGAGTGCATCAGGTAATGATGTGTCTCTGTATTTATAATCTGTTATACACTTAATGTTCTCTCTGGCGTTTCATACTATGTAAACTGACTATATATTGTGTCCTGCTGTTTTCATTTTATTGCTGTTCTTATACATTTTTGTTATATTTTTACAGCTGTTAAGCTCATGGTTTTACCATTAGTATGTGTTACGGTTTCTGTATTTTGTAAAATCTATTTGATGTTGTTTGTGAAGCACCTTGATAACAGTTTATCTGTGCTCTATAAATAAAGTTGACTTGACTTGACTTGACTAATGCCCCTCCACATGCTCTGTGGGTCTTTTGAGGTGAATTGATCCTGGATCCTTTGTGAATATGTGGCCTTGGCCCTCTTAATACCAGCAACCAGCTCTTTCCTTGTCTTTCTTAGCTCCTGTAAGTAGCCAGGCCTGAAGGCTGTGTCCCTGGCTTCCAGCAGGGTGTGACCATCTGCATTCAGCCAAGGCTTCCTGTTTGACTTGCTCTTAATATATTTGATGGTGGTGATGTTAATATCACATTTATTAATGTACCCCAGGACTGAGGATGTATATTCCTCCAGATCCAGCTCCCCCTCATTGCCAGCAGCTTCTCTGAAGACCTGCTAGTCTGTACATGCAAAACAGTCTTTCAGTATGGAGTCACTATTCTTCACCCATGACTTAACTTTCTTTTGTATCGGTCTGGAGCATCTCAGTGGGGGCATGTAAGCAGGGGCCAGGAAGATGGCGATAAGGTCAGCGAGTCCTAGGTGGGGTACAGCTTTGTATGTATCTCGTATGTTGGTGTAAACACAATCCAGTGTGTTGTTTCCTCATGTAGGAATGGCCACATGCTGGTAAAATTTTGGTAGGCAGTCTTTTAGGTTTATGTGAATAAAGTCTCCAGCCACCACATAAAGAGCCTCGGGTGTTTGTTTCGCAATGAGCTTAAATTATCATGAAGTTCCTGCAGGGTGTCTGTAGCATTACCATCCGGAGCTATGTAAACAACTTCATGAGCAACGCCGGTAACTCGCAGGATAGATAATGTGGCCGACATGTCACTGTTAGCTGCGCCAAAGCCTTGGAGCAAGAGCAGTTTATCAGAGAACAGTTTGTGCACCAGCTTTTACTCACGTATGTGCACACTCTGCCTACCTGTGACATTCCTGTTAGCTCGCTGCAGCAGTCCGCTCGAAAAAAAAGTATGTCATCCAGCTGGAACGCTGAGTCCAGCATGCCGCTGTTAAGCCATGAGTCCATGAGACAAAATACTGCACATCTCCTCATCTTCTGAGGCACCCACCTTCAGACGAAACAAATCCATTTTGTTGTCCAAAGAGCGTATGTTCATCAGAAAGAGGGAGGGTATCGGTAATTTGCCATCCTTAGCATTAGCTTTTAGCCTTACTAGCACCCCAGCCCTACAACCTCGCTTCTTAAGCCAGGAGCAGAGTCAGGCTGTGTAAATTTCAAAACTCCTAAAAACTGGGATTGCAGTGGGAGCCTGTGAAGCTGTGACTCCCAAGAGTGCAGCCACCTTGACATCTTGACTAAGCAAAGCAACACTTGTAAGCTATATGAAACAGTTTGATGACTGTTTTGTCAGAAAAAGTTCAAAAAATTTGAATTGCTATTCTGTTTAGAAGTCAGAAGTAATGGATATTTCTGCGAATGTAGGTAGTGTTTCCAAAAACCTCAGATTGGAGAAATGCAGTTACCTTCAGTCAGACTGATAAGGTTAGTCTGAACACAGCCAATAACAATGTGGATTGCTTCTGTCGCCCAAACAAATATATTTTATTATAAACTTTTACACTTTTTTTTTTCATTTGGCATTATATACTGTAGTTCAGGGCTTGATTTGTAAACCAAACGATGCTGG